>VWYK01069011.1:0-11418 GCA_013399775.1 Semnornis frantzii
ACACTCTCAGTACCTATCTATCACTGCGAAAAGCGTGTTAAATAACTTTAAAGGCCTGACAAACCCACAAAACTAGGAAATGAAGATTTATGGGTGCACAGTCCATGAATTTGTTCTATTGTGCCCAGGTGTTATGGCACACACAGCAATGACATATGTTTGCTTTAGTTTAACTGTGAAGTAATGCAAGCACATTAGCGCTGGTATCCTGCAGCGACCAGACAACGTTCTCCACCATTTTTTTTTTCCCCATTAAATGCAGCCAAACTTTGTGCTTGGTCATGAAACATGGTGTAATACAGGTGGTAACTTACATCCTTTCTCCATGCTTTTGAATACTGTAAGACATTAATTCACATTTATCATTCGATTACAAGCATGCTTTATACTAGAAAATCAGAAAATATGTTTCCCTTAGAACCTCAGGAAAAAAAAAAATCTTCCTTGGTTTTGGCTTGGAAAAGACTAAATCAGTTAAGTTTTCACTAAGGCAGATAAAAAGAAAGAAAATCCCAAACCATCTTTTCCCACAGTCCTGTGAGACAACTCTCTATCCTAAATGCAAACCCTAAACAGGTGCATTTTCTAATGCAACTGATCCTCAAATTTGTCTGTGTAAACCAACATTTATAAGTAAAATAGGAATAATTATGCACCTAAATATCTTTGCTGAAATGGCAAATGAGTCTAGATTTAGACAAGTGACCCGCAGGTTGGTGTATCGAATGCAAACATATCTCCTGCACTGGCCATGGCAACACCACATCCTCCAGCAGGCTTATACCTGAAATCCCTTTTGGGAAGAAACGTTGGAAATGGAATTCCCTTAAACCCTCAAGCACAGTGGTGCAATTATATCATAAATCAAATTAATTAAATGGTATTTACATCTAGCAGGGCCTTCCAGAGTTCTAACAGATTTTGCCCTGCCTTCAAGTCAAAAGGGAAGCTAAATGGTAAGGGAAGAGGCCCCTTCACAGCCATTACTGGTCAGAGCAGTCCATCATTGTGAGCACTGCTGTGTGGTTGAACTAGACCTCAACTTTTTTAAATAATGGGGCTGGAGACTGTTTCAGACAAATCATCCAGGGCAAGTGTTCCCTATTTTCCAATCTTTCCAACCTGGTAGAGGGATGCTACTTCCTGTGACCCATTTTGATCTTCTCCGGGGGTCAGCTTTGTTGCTGCCTCCACCCCTATAGGGCTATGTCCTGCTACCAGGCAGTGAAGGTGCAAACCTATCCATCGCTGTACTTACTGCAAGTATTTTCCTAATTGCATTCCCAGTTTCAGTTTTACTGATTCTGGGCATTTTGCACATCTTGTACAGCCATAACAACCAGCTGCTCCATCTCTGGGTTGAACAGCAGCAGGCTCCGTTGACGTCCTGCCAAAAAAAGAGAGTAGGATGAGGAGCTTGATGCAGACCCACCTCAGCTTCCAAAAGAGAGCTGCTGGGGGCCTGACTTTCCCCAGGTACCAAGGTCAGCCTAACTGGATATTTCTGAGAACAATATGTAGCCCTGCTGAAGATTTCTGAGAACCAGCAGATCTATGCTGGAGCCATCCAGATCTCCTCACACCCCAACCCCCAAAGGAGAAGAGTCCCATGCACCAAGGAGGACTGAAAATCAGTCTTTTAATTGGAATGTGGAGAAGGATAGGAGAAGGTTGGGGTTGTGTGGGAAGAAGAAATTCTTTATGTAAAGCAATGAGGAAAAAATCTCTGTGAGACTCTGAAATAAAATGGGGACAGTATTTTGCAAACATTTTGGGTTTCAACAGCAGTGCTGATAGCATCAGGAGATCACCTGACTCCATAATTTCATGTTTCCAATTACTGCAATCGAATTGATTACATGATCTAAATCCATGTATATTACCTGAGCGTGTGGCCCCTGGTGTTTTGAACACTTATGCATAAAGATTGCCATAATTCTTGTTAATAGTCACTGCAGTTCATCTATCGCTCATCTATAATCTCTTGAAGATATAATAGGAATAATTACCATGAGACACAATGGGGAAACAGAGTTTAACACCCTGATCAAGGCTGAATCACACCAGAGCCTGCATTAGTCAAGCTTTGACTGAGGAATGCCTGAAAATTTTGGAGTGAGTCAAGCCTGCTGAAAACCGGGCTGAGTTCCAAAGATTTACCCTGCTTTTTGCCACAGAGTTATTTCCTCTGAGGAAGATACTGCAAGGGCAGGAGTTCATTTTGCCAAATAAATACTATCCAATACTAGGGAAGTATTGACATTTCTGAACTTATAGCAACGAAATCAATTTAATACCAGGAATCAGGATTTCTTGCTCTGTTAGTCCCTTGCCAGATTCCGGCTCTGCCAAACCACTATTGCCAAGGGGATAATGAGGTAATGTGCCTGGGTGATAAAATCCTGGCTTCCTGGATTGTTGCCTGAGAAATAAGATGGCACACACCTATATTCATATGAAATGCCAATGTGGGATCTTTTAGGAGACTTTCCAGCTTAAAAATAATGTATCAGATTAAAAAGAACCAGGAATTAGATGGATAAAAATGTCCTTTAACTGCTTATAAACTGAAAGGAAACTCCAGTTGCAGAATACTGGCCCATGCTTAATCCAAAATCTGCGTTAACTAATGCTTGTTGGATGTTGAATTACAACAGAAAGCCTATGTTAATGCATGTGAGAGCCACATGAATATCAAACAAATTCATTACGATCAGTGCTATTACAGTGAATACCAAATGAGTTCATAATGATGGAACAATGAAACTGTTACTGATAGATTTTATTTCTCTAACAAATCCTCTGTATAAGGGTCCACTCCTGTAGTATTAATTCTAATATGAGACTGCATCTGAATATTAGCATCTTCAGATAAATTATACCTCTCAATATTCTGAACCATGCAATTCAACTTTTTTTTCCTACCAGTACTTTTTCTCGCTCTTTTTTTTTTTTAAACTCAATTTGTCCTTAAAGTTTGATGACTATTGTAAAGGGGTAACACTTTATTTTAAGTATCCAGTCATTAGGAATTCATTTAGTATTCATTGCAATAACACTAATACAATAGAATTGAATGAACAAGAAATTCATTTAGTATTCATATAGATGTGATATGTACTTCTCAAAGAGTTCCACTCTAATTCAGCATCGGTTTAGGATTATTTAATGGGCACTTTATTCTAAGTGCATTGGTAAAGATGACTTAATTTCTATGCTTAGATATTTAGATTTTTAATTTTTTTTTTTTTCAACAAAAAGGCTTGAGATATTTGGCAAATTCATCACCATGTGATGCAAACATTTCAAACCTGTGCAAGATCATCAGCTTTATGAAAATGACTGAAAGGAAATCTGAAAGTAAATTTTTTTCCTATTTGGTACTGACATTTTTGCAGGACATTCTAGTTATAGAGGTTACAATAATTCCTTGAGTATACAATGCATACCTGTGGTTTGAAGAGCTGGTTTTGTATCAGAACTTAAGGCACAAAAAATACATATAGATACATTCATGTATATATATATATATAATTAGCATGAAGAACTTCTAATGTATAAATTGCAATTGTAAGAACAAACTCAAGTCAAGCTTTCCTCCAGATTATGATCTTCAAAGGCAGGAAAGAGCTATATCCGTGTCCAACTATTCCATATACTGCAAGTAAATTGAAGAAATGCCCTATCCAGCAAGGGCAAAACCTTATAGATAACCTCTCCTTCCTCTTTAAGTTTACTCCCTACCATCTATTAGTGACGGTTACCAGCTAACTGCAGCCACATCAGTGATTCTGACAAAGTTATTCTGAATCCAGAGGGATTAAGATGATTTGCCCATAATTTCTATACTTCTGCAAACACACAAATGCCTTTATGAAGTACCAACTATCCTTTCAGTTAACTCTTCATTAAAATGTATATAGATGTCCTTCAAAAAAAAAAAAAATCATCTTACAGTGAAACTCAAAACTGGCTGATTCCCAGGCTTACAGTTACTTTCCTATCAAGAATTAATGCAATATCATGCACACACCATTACTGAAAAATTCTACGCTGTTTTTTGCCAAGTGTTCCTATATAACAGTTTTATCACAAGTCTGACAGCCGCCATAAAAATTCCAGGCATTCTATATCAACAGCCCTCTTTGTACTAAGTTATTAAACATTAAATTTTTATTCGTCATTTGTATTCTGTTATGCAAAATAAGCTCCTTGATAAGATGTGTCTTCTTAATTGGGCCCTTGATGCTTCTTGGATCGGAGTTGTCAGATTAGCTGGAAGAAGAGGCTCTGCATTGAGCCAGCTCGCTACCAGGAGACCAATAGCTTTGTAACAACGATATTAAGTTAGAGGGGCCAAATGGAGGGCAGCACTAGGCTCAGGTGAGACTCTACATCTGTGCATGTCTTATGCTCAGGCACTTTTCTCATAGCATCAGCAGGGCTGATGGAAATAGATTTGTTTGTTGTTTACAGCATGCAGCTGTGGATGCTGCTGCATGGGAGTTGTATAAGATTGAAGCAAATTTGTACTGAGACTAAAATATTGAGCTTTTCTCCAGTCAGCAGTCTCTGGAATCTTATTGTCGAAAACTTTATCTAGTTGTAACCCTCCTCAGGGTGATCTTCATTTGCAGCTGCCCTGCTCTGTCTCTCACCGCCTGTCCCATGCTGCTTCTGCATCAGCCAGAGCAGGAGCAGGCTCTCGGTGCAAGAGGAAGTGGCTGGGCCAGGCTGCAGTATTGACAACTGGGTCAAGCGTTGTGCACGCTGGATTTTCCAGAAAGCTTTTTGATTCTCCACAAATCCCTCTGACAACTGTCATTATGAGACATTGTTATTTCCTTCCCTTTTTGCTACAACCTGAAGAAAAGGCTCAACATTTAGTGTGCTGCTTGGTGGCAAAGCATAATGAGACATCACTAAGCATGTGGAGGAAATAAAAAAAAAAGCCCTTTATGAAAATGTAGGATTTATTATTTTCATAAGACAGCCTGATTCTAACAGAAGCAGAGTACCTTTCCAGGCTAGTGCTAGAAATGTAATTGATTAATGATTCTGGTATTTATTTGACTGAATTATCTTGTAATTCCAAAAAAATTACTCCCTCATTTTATTAGCTGTCTTCTGCATTACAGCCAAACATGGAGACCTCACCAACACCAGAAGCTGCTCTGCTATGTGCAGGAGCACAGTTGCTGCCTCGTTAGAGCAGCTGGGCCAAGAGAGTGTGAAGAGTCACGTTTGCAGTTTGCAGATGGGAAATGGAGGGTAAACAGTATGACAAGTCACAATCTGAGCCTGCAGTGGAGCAATACATTGAACCAAAACTTCTCACATTTCACGAGACGTCCTAACCATCAGACCACCTTCTTGTCATAATTAAGGCTTATTTAGTAGTTAGTATATCTCAGGCTGTTGTCTGATCTGTCAGAGTACATCGTTTTGATTTCCTTAACATATAAATTCTTCTATAGTTTTCATCCAGGACAATTTCTGATTTTTTTTTTTTTGTGTGTGTGCCAAAAATCCAAAAAATTTAGGAATTTTGGCATGTAACATCATATGGATTTAATAACCTATTGCTGTAAGATTCTTTTAGATTGTTAGCTAGAAATGGTTTAGAGTTTTTAAGAAGGACTTTTTTTGTAAGAAATCTTTCAAACGAGTACAAACCCTAATCCAATGTACTTGTGTACATTTTTTTCTTTCAGTACACCTGCTGCAGTTTAGCTTATGGGTGACACTGAGGAATATATATCAGTCTCAGTTCTTGTACCAATTTCTTTTTCGCTACAGTGATTTTTAAAAAACACTTCTCTACAGGGCATTTGCCTGAAACTTTGATACCCAGCTGGAGAAACTATTTCTTAGAAGGAAGGCATAACAATGAGTGCTGTATACTGATTCTATGCATACTCTTGTCTAGTTTTAAATTAAGATCTTTTGCAAATCTCCCTGTGTTTGCTCCTTGGCATCCCCACACAGATTGTATGATTACAAGGCTGGGTGTTGCAGCAACAAGACTGAGAATATTAGTGTAAACCTAACACATTTTGCACTTTTAGCTGGGACAAGGGTCAAATGGTGGAAGCATGGCAGCAGGGAAAAGCAGTTGTAATGTCCAAAGACATATAAAGATGTGACATCCTCTCTTTCTGTTATGTATGAAGGCCTGATTACTTTCTTTCAGGCTAAGGACAGCTGGTCCTCCAAAGGATATTCAGTAGTTGTTTCCTATCCTAAGGGCACCTATGCCAGACCTGTGTTCAAAGACAGGAAAAAGGCATAGCAATCCTGCCAAGGCAATAAAAACACTCAGTGGAAATGGGGAAGTTGTAGGTGGTTAAGGTACCTGTCTCAGCACCAGCATCTCACACAACTTAAGGGTAAGGGAGGAGTCGGTGCTGGCAGTGCTCTCTCCATCTCTACAGTCAGCTGTGAAGGGACAGAAGAAGGGAGGGGAGAATTTCTAGTTTTGCTCCATTGATATTTTTGTAAACCCGTTACGTATTCAGAGCATTTTCACAGCAGCAAGATAGAGCAGCTTGCTTGTCCCAGTCCAGGGTGTGGGAGGTTTGGATTCTCAGGCACAGAATTAAGGCACAAGCGGTGTCAAATACATAGGCTAGCTTTATTGCATTCACTTGAGGATGAGGATAGGGAGAATGTATGGGGGGAAGAGAAGGAAAGAGAGAAATACCCCCATGCAGAGAGAAGAGAAGTCACCTCAAAGTCGTTTGGCATCCTGAAAGTCTGTTTGAAGAGGGTGGGTGGGGAAGGTTCTGTCTGCAGGTTGGAGCTTCTCTTCATTTCCCTGGCTGCCTTGTTGAACATGCATGTTTTTCTGAGAATCACTTAGCATTTTCCAGGAGTGATTTGTTTAGCCAGACCCACTGTCCAGTGGTGTTGGGCACGCTCAATGTGGTAGGGGGTTTACAGGGTTGAGCCTTCCTTGTCCAGCTGATTTATTTGAAATGATTGCTGCTATTGATAAACCAGGAGCTGCTAGACTGCGGTTGGCTCAGAANATGATTGCTGCTATTGATAAACCAGGAGCTGCTAGACTGCGGTTGGCTCAGAATCAGCATCACCTGTCACAGCAGGAAGCCTTCATCTCCTATGTGTGTTAGATGACAAGAACTCAGATCCAGGTGTGGTGGTCTTTTAGTCCATGCAATCTGAGCAGTCAGGCAGGTGCTCCTATGGTTGCATGCACAAGCTCACTCTGCATTCCCCGGTTGGTCTCTTGTCCAGTTGTTGCATATTGGGGTACTCTTGGGGGTCTGAGCTCATGCAAGAGGGGATTTTCGGGGCAATGAATACAACAGGATGTTCACAGCATTTCTCAGAAATTTAGCTCAAAACAAGTTTTTTCTGAGGTGTTGGGACATATTGTTTATCTCAGTCTCTGACATTGCTCATTCAATATCTCTGCGTCTGGGACCCAGTGGGTGTCCTCAGCAGGCAGCGCATGGGCTGACGCACCTGGAGCAGCCTCGTTGATGCTGGCAGGACTGTGTTTCCTAGATGCTCCTCCATGTCTCCTGAGAACAGAATTTAAAGGAGTTTCTGCACCTGATTTCCAGGTTCCAAGCATTGTCCTTCACCTTACTGTATTTAGAAAATGAACCTGTAGACACCTCCTGCAGTTCAATCACAGGCACGCACACATTGTGTGTGGTTAATATCTGTCTGCCTGTTCTTCCCCTCCATCTCAGACTCAGGATGAAGGACTCTTGGCTCCAAGGCTGACAGCTAACTAAATGATGCACACCAGTGGCAGGAGAGCATCACTGTGGTAAAGTAACATGTCAAAGGTCAGCTCTCCACTAGGTCAGTAGCAGAGTTAGCCCTAAGCCATCAGCTGCAGGATCATCTCTCAGCTATTTCAGACTGAATGCTATCCACAGCCTTCCCTCAGAGTGAGTTGTTTTAGCTACCATTTAGCTTAGAAACATAAGACTCCACTCTTGACTCAGAAATTCCTCACAGCACTTGAGACAGTTTTTGAGCCTTGTTTATAGAAAATTATGAAGATTTCAAAAGAAGGAAAGGGAAAGAGCTTTTAAATTCTGGGGGGAGCCTGTTATCTGAAGAATTAAAAGGCACAATTCTGACTGGCTAAACAGATACCTTACATCTATAATAATTCTTCCAAGAGATACCAGCTAACCCATGCGATTTCAGCAGCTATGGCTCCAGCACCTGGCTGTGTTTTGACGTTTCTAAGATGTAGAGGTATTGTGTGGAATTGCAATGTCTTAGCTCAAACGTCAGTGATAATATTCCTGGCATGCTCAAGCGATGGATATTCCTGTGCGCAGATACCTCATTATCTGCAGATGTCATAATGAGAATATGAATGCTGCCAATCACCTTGAGACATTTGTAAAAGTAGTAATATAAGAAGGCTCTCCTTGATTTTCTCTTACTGCTGTGTGTTGGCTAAGAGAATCATTGTGTTATGAGAAATTCAGAGTGTGTTTGGCCTGTTCTTTACAAACTTGAATCTACCAAGTCTCGAACCACTCTCCCTAAATACCTCTGGTATTTAAATTCTCGTTATCTTAAATTCCCTTCAGAGGGAGCTTGTGAGTCTCTCAGACAACTGTTACCGGTAAGACCGACTATGGGGTCCTGCATATCCTGGATATGACAACCGTAATGCCAGATCCTTCTCAATTATGCCATTAGGTTTCTGGACTCTGTTTACTTCAAGGCTACATATCACAGATTCAAAGCAGAAAAATCATACTTTCCAACCCAAAAAGTATTAGAAAAGCTTGAAATGAACAGACTATCCCTGGAAACCACCTTTTCATCCATAAGGACTTTCCCAAGCTGGATGTGCGAAGGTTTTTAATAAGTGTTATGAAATCCCTACAGATGTAGATACAAAACATCTGCAATAGTTGACAGCTTCACAGATTTATTTAAGTTATTTCTGAGAGACATATTCTGTAAGTAAACATCTTATGGTTCCTAATTATCAAAAGGGAAATAGTTTGACTAGTCTCTCCTTATTTTCTACTCATTTCAGTTTGACATCCTTGGAATATTGGGTAGATAATATTCATATTCTTTGACTTTGATGTCTAGAAGTTAGACAATTAAGTCTGAGCTAAGTCAGTGGAGTGAAACAGAACAGTTTGTATTAAGACAGAGTTTTAGCATTGGTCAAATGAATTGGGTTTATCATGTCTACTGATTATTAAAAAAATGCATAGCTTAGTGACTGATGCAGGCTAGATACCTGACTTTTCTTATTTAATACTGGGTGAAGTTGATTCCGCCCATCGCTGGCCACATATTGCACCATGCACTTGCATTTCATACACAACTGACAGAGAGCACCCAGAAGCCAAGGTGGTTCTCCAGGAGTGCCAACACTGACAAGACTACACTGCTGGTCCGGAGGCTCATCTCACCCATTCACATGGCAAGCCAGTCCAGCAAACCTCCTCTTGCCTCAGCAGTGCCCAAGTGCCCCTGTTAATTAACTGTATGTTTGTCGTGTACTAATAACTGTGTTAAGATGTCTACAACTACTTGAAGGGACATTGTGGAAAGGCTGTTGCTAAGCTCTTCTTACAGGTAATTAGAGACAGAACAAGGGGGAATGGCCTTAAGCCATTAAAGTAGGATTGGATTGGACATTAGGAAAAAGTTTTTCCATGGAGAGAGTGGTCAGGGAGTGGAATGAGCTGCCCAGGGAGGTGGTGGAGTCACCTACCCTGGATGTATTTAAGGGTTGTTTGGATGTGGTGCTTAGGGATATGGTGAATCTTGTAGAGTAGGGTTATAGGTTGGTGATCCTTAGAGTCTTTTCCAGCCTGGATGTTTCTGTGATTCTGTGTGAAAACTCTGAGGCAAGAACCATGCATCTCTGCAAAGTTGCTGAATGGGTCCCCTACCTTTGGGTCTGTTCTGTACATGGGGGAGGAGGTGATGGTCAGAATTTTATGAAGACTGCATACCTGGATATCCATTTATGGAGGCTACTAATGCATACCTCTCCTGTCATTTAATTAATAAATTATAGAATTCTGTGCTATTTTGTATTGGCCATTTGAGTGCTGGAAAGCACAATAAACAGCAGTCATTAATGTGTTGGTGGAAGGCTTAAAGTGGCTTAGGATAAGGACTCTTCACAGGTATTGAGGAAGATGCCTTGGCTGGCCATAGATGGAGAGATGACAGAGCCAGGCAGCATAGCAGAGGTATTCAGCTCCATCACTGGATGGCTTCCTGGCCTGCTGGGACAGTTTCAGGCATGTTAGAATTACTATTGCACCCCTCCTAGACTAGCTTCACTTGAACAAATCTGTTGTGCTCTTTCCACAAACTGGTGGAACTTTCATCCTGAACCTACCTGAACCTCTTTGTATTTTACTCAGCTATTGCTACAAGGTTTTTTTTGAGCACAGCTCCTCCCATTTTATCCTTGCATTTAACATAAACATAATGTAGCATAAAGGTGAACTTGATTTTATCATTTCACCAGGGTTTCACAGTGAAATGCAAACACAGTGTGTGCTTTGACTCAATTCGTTTTACCTGTATAATCTCACATTATAATGGTATTGCCTTCCAGAGGGTCACTGAAGACTGGCACTGAGATCATTTTGTCATTGCAAGCTTGTGTGATAATAGGATTACCATAGGCACATTTTGAAATTGTTGTAAGATTGCTGTGAGGACATTAAGTCTCTGTTCAAGAGTTTGCATTACTAAGAGTAGCACAAACCAAGCTAGAAAACATGAGAAATGTAAATATGTTACTAAAAGGAAGACCCTTGACATATTTTGCTCATGAAAGGAAACCATTTGTGTTTCTAGAAGTTTTGCAACAGGCATGAAAGTAAAGGAAGATAGCTTGAAAGAAATTGAGTATTTATTGCAGGTCAGATTTACGTGTATACATGAAAGTACCTACACAAAAATGCAAATGGACTTACTATCAGTGCCTATAGAGGCAAATGCTTATGTCAATACCTAATTAAGCAACTACATATGGTACTGGGTTCTTTCACAGCAAGAATGGTGTCTGTCTGCTAGGGCTGCCCAATTGTGTCAGCTTTTCTGGAAATGTCCTGTTACTCACTGTTGCAGTGGTAATATTAGCATCCTGGTACCTATACAGCTATGTATGATTTCCTCTTTGAAATGCAGGTTCCTATTAGTCCTGATCAGATAGAGCATGAATCAGCCCATATATGAGTTTCCATATATGAGAATAAAGAATTATTGTAGTGTACTCAAACTTTAAACAAGTGGCAGGAGGTATTTAATTTCTGCTTTTATTTTTTGATGCTGTTTGTGTTCTTAAGGCCTTTCTAATTAAAGAAGAGCTTGTGGTGCCTTTTGGGAATATAGGTGTATTGCATTCTATTCTAATTCTGTCAGCTCCTTGCT
>VWYK01069018.1:0-12477 GCA_013399775.1 Semnornis frantzii
AGTAAAGAAACTTTTCCTAATGTTCCACTTAAACCTCCCTGGGTGCAGCTTGAGGCCATTTCCTCTTGTCCTGTCGCTAGGTACTTGGGAGAAGAAACCAACACCCACCTTACTACAACCTCCTTTCAGGTAGTTGTAGAGAGTGATGGGAAGTAACACAAGTGCTCATGTGTTTGTAATCAATAAGTTACTGTATTAATGTTCATCTTCTGTATCATTGAGCATACAGATGCTAGAAAACTGAAGTTGCATTCTCAGCAATACTCTGTACAGCAGTGCCAGTAACTGCTCTGCTTTCAGTGATAGATTTCGTTGTCCCTGTGTTGTGTACAGATAAAATTGCTTTTAGTTTCCTGCTTCTGTTGCATTTAATGCCTTTAACTTTTTTAATCTAGTGATACAGTAATGGAGTACCTCCTCAATGTCACCACAGCACCAGAGTTCAGACGATGGGAAGTAACTGAACTTCAGCCACAGTTAAAAGTTGACAAAGCAATTGCATTTCAGAATCCTCAAGTTGGTAAGTGTGCTTTCTGATCCACACTGGCTTCATGGCAGTTCTTTTATAAAAGTTTTTTGTTTTAAAGATACAGTCTCCTTTCTGCTCTGTGACACAGCCACATTTGCAGCTTTTCCTTGTTGATGGGCATGGACTTTCTATCATGATGGAGCTTTATTCAAATGCAAATCTGAAATACTTCCTGAGTGTGTATGGTTATTCTAGTATAAAAGCAGCATGTATTTTTATGATGCTAAAAGTAGATTACAGGATTATGTTTATAAATCTAGGTTCATGGGTTTAAAAAAACAAATAAACAAAACCCACCAAAAACAACCCAGCACAAAGCCTCAGTCAAATCAAGCCTATTCCATATCTTGTGTTACTTAACTCTAGTCATCCAAATTCACCTAGTTCTGTGTATTAAACATCATTTGTACTACTCTGAAGACGTTCAAGGTGGCTGCTTTTATTGCAGTTCCACTGTTTTTTAAAAGTGGGATCAACAGCAATCTTTGTTTTTTAATTTGTGTCAGCCAGAAGTTGGTTGCATGGTAATTGAATATTTTCAGTTAGAGTTATGTTCAGACTCAGAAGTGTGAAGAAAGGAATGTTCTTTCTCTTGAATATTTGGAGACTATCAAACAGAAGGGAGGACAGTGCTGTTGGGTGCAAGAAAAAGCTAACAAGAAAGGAACTGAAGACACTAGCATCCTTCATCTGAACAGGGAGATAGATGAGCCAGCACACAAAGCTACGAGTGGCATTATAAACAGCCTGTGCTTTCTCAAGTCAAAGATCAGGGGATGCTTACAAGTGAAGATGATGATCATTCTGAAACTAATTAAAAGAGCATTTGGGTTTGTTGTTGTTTTCTATTGCTTTCCCTCTCCCAAACGCTGACTGCGTTTGTAGCTTGCTGTTGAGGCCAGAGTGGTGAGCATATGCAGTGTGCCTGAGGATTTAGATGAAAGTTCCTTTTGTCTTGGATTATTCCAGATCTGCTCTTGCAGATCTTGTGCTTCTTAACATGGATGACAACTCTGTTTCACCAGGATAATATTCAGTTTCATAACCTTCATTGAAAGTAGCTCTTATGTTAATCACTATCACTGCAACTTTGCTCCTCCTAGGAGTGCTGGAAAACCTGCATGCTGCAGCTTACAAGAATGCTCTGGCAAACTCCTTATACTGTCCATCTTACAGAATTGGAAGCATTACTTCTGAGCAGGTGGGATTTTTTGTGTTGTGTGATAAATCTGTTTCAGTTTCTTTACCAAGAGTAGATGAGAGAAAATTAATTTAGCAACTATGCAGTCAGTATTTACTATCATATTAGTCTGGTGTTAATTTTTTTTTTCCATGCAACTTTTAGTACTGGGTACAGAGCTCAGGTGCACATTTGGAGGGGTGGTTAACATTGGTGGCTGTCTGTTGGCAGGAAGGCTGTCAGTGAAATGCAGGTGTTAGCATATAAAGGATTTTTTGGGTCACTGGAGTACATGTAAATGCTGTTCTATATAGCCAGTTCCTTTGGGAAGCGTTGGGCTGAGCTGCATTAAGAAGTACAAGGCTGAGCAGTGGATGTCAGAAACATGCTTTTCCTTTTTGTTCTTTATTCAGAATACCCTAAACTCTGAATTTCCTGTTGCAGCTTCACCATTTTGTACAGAACAATTTCACAAGTGCAAGAATGGCTCTTGTAGGAGTAGGTATGTATGTTCTTTGATGGAGACTGCAACTCCTAAGGGAAACTGCTGTAGAAATTGGACTTCGCTGTAGAAATTGGACTTCTCTGTAGAAGTAAAATGTTACCCAGAAATGTTTTCAGTGTCTGGTACCTGCTCTAACTTTTCAGTGTCACCATGAGGGATCACTCTTGTGTTGCAGGTGTAAAGCACTCTGTGTTAAAACAAGTGGCAGAGCACTTCCTGAATATCCGAAGCGGGGCTGGCATTTCTAGTGCAAAGGCTGTCTATCGAGGGGGTATGTATGTCTCTGCTCTCTTCACACTTACTAATTTGATTTTAAATACAGAAACTTAAGGTTGTGACTTTATATACTTGCACCAAATATTGTATGTGGGAAGTGACAGTTCACAGGCGTCTCCTATCTAAATAAGCAAAGACTTATTTGCCACCGTGGAAAGTTATAGGATAATACTGAACCTGAATCTCCAACAGAGCTTTACCTGCAAGATCAGTTATTCCATAAAGTGAAAAACTATCTGGGACGTGGTTTCTTTTGGTATTTTGGGGAAGATTCACTTAAGAGTAGATTAAGGACTGTCTAGAAGTGGTGGCAGGCTTTTCTTTAGGGAAGATCTCCTAGAATGTCATAAGTCTCATAAGGCAAAGTAAAGCTTAGCTATTTCAGAGCAGTATCCAATACTAATACCAATAGTTGGAATATTGGATCACTCTGTAAACAGAAGCAGGGGGGATAAAATTTGCAACATCTAATATTTGATTGGAGTAACTGCAGTCTGTCTAAGCAGAGTAAATGCTGTCATGAACAGAAGGTATGCTACTTTTCTGGACATTGGCTGCCTGGAGACTTGCTGACTTTTAGCATCTCGTACTATATATGGTTAAGGAACAGGTTCAAATAAGGCATAGTAAGGCACTTAGTTTTGTGCTTGCAAGAAAATTTTTACATGGTGAGAGATTCTTTCGGATGACCTACAGTCTGCTAGCAGCTTCTTGCTGTCTTCATGAGTGGATATGTACTACCCATCCTGGCTTCTCTTCTGAAACAAACTCCTGTCTCCAGATGTCTCTTTCCGTACCTCTGAGCCTACAGTAGTTTCTGCCTGAGTGCTGCATTGCCTTTTATTCTGTTGTTGTATTTCTAGGTGAAATCAGGGAACAGAATGGTGATAGCCTTGTCCATGCTGCTATTGTAGCAGAAGGAGCTGCTGTTGGGAGTGCAGAAGCAAATGCATTCAGTGTTCTTCAGCATGTTTTAGGTGCTGGGCCCCTTATCAAGAGGGGAAGCAACGTCACCAGCAAGTTGTCGCAGGGTATCGCTAAAGCAACTACGCAGCCTTTTGACGTAAGTTCCGAGGGTTGCTGTGCTCAGTGCTTTAGTTGCCCTCTAAGAGGTTACTACCTCCTGCTGGAATCTTAATTAGCCTATTCTTGGGCAAGTTAAAATGCTTCAGAGAAGGCCTGCTAGTCTGATATTTCCTTTGCACAGGTGGGAGTTTAGCTTCCTGGATTATACTATTTTAGATCCTAATAGGAATCATTTTCCTGGATTATACTGTTTTAGGTCCTAATAGTAATCATTTTTTCTGGATTATACTGTTTTAGATCCTAATAGGAATCATTTTCCTGGATTATACTGTTTTAGGTCCCAATAGGAATCATTTTCCTGGATTATACTGTTTTAGGTCCCAATAGGAATCACTTTCCTGGATTATACTGTTTTAGGTCCCAATAGGAATCACTTTCCTGGATTATACTGTTTTAGGTCCCAATAGGAATCATTTTTTCTGTATTATACTGTTTTAGGTCCCAATAGTAATTATTTTCCTGGATTATACTGTTTTAGAGCCCAATAGTACTCATTTTCCTTGGTGTTGAATTGTTCTGATACTTGAAACATTTGATGATGTTTGTTTTTCAGGCTTCTGCATTTAATGTTAATTACTCTGATTCTGGGCTCTTTGGGTTTTATACCATATCCCAGGCTTCAAATGCTGGGGAGGTGAGTTGCTGATTAGAATTTGAGTATTAACAACAGAATCCTCAAAGGAGTGTTTTGATTTGAGACAGTGACTGATTGATGTAACAAAAGTCAGTTCACCTGGTTTGTTATGACTCAGCTGTGTAAGCTTGGAATGAGGCTCATTTTCTGGGAAGTATAAATGCCTAAGACTAGAGCTAGCAAAATACCTTGAATTGCTGACATGTGTTAAGCTTAATAATACCCTGGAGAACATGCTGGCTCTTGAAGCTGGCAGAATTGGATATGCTCCTGAAAAATGGTTGGACCACACAAATTATCATGGTGTTGCAGTTTAAATCCATGCTGGATTTTCTGCCTCTCTTGGGCTGGGCATTTATTACTGCATTTTCAGCTGCTCAGAATTGAATTTGGGCAGACAATCCTAACGCTGTCACCTGCTCTCCCCTTAAGTTTCTTGTTGACATTTAGTGTGGGAAGTTTTTAATGACTTAATTTTCCTTAGGTCATTAAAGCTGCTTTGAACCAGATAAAGGCAGTTGCTCAAGGCAGTGTCACTGACGACGATGTCAAAAAGGCAAAGTAAGTGCATAAGGAAGGGTCTTGTGCATTGTAGAGAGAAGTGTGAAACTATTCTGTACAGCAGCACTTAGCATTGTCCTCTTGTGTCTGAGGAACTGCTCACTTGCCTGTGTTCAAACTGAGGCTCTGTCAATACTCCTTTTTTCAGAGGTTATTCCCTGCTAGTGCTGTTTCGTAATAAAAATTTGTTAGGTAACTTAATGTTTTCAGAAAACTGTTTCAGTGTTAACAATTAGCAAGTAGCAGCAGATGCTGTTGTGTTAATCATACTCTGTAGTATTAGGATGTAGTTAAATTAGAATCCTAATTGCATTATTTAGGTAATTCCCTTTACAGTCACACTGCAGCAACTCCCAAAACACTTCCATTAATGAGTCTGCATCTTGAGAGAATAGCAGTAATGAGGCTATGCAAGTGTAAAGCCAAATTGTAAAGTGAATTGGTGGTGTTACATCCCACTGCTAGAAATACATGCTCCTAGGAATGTTTGAGATGGGGGCAATCTCTCCTAGAGATGCAGTAACACCAACTGAGTGTCAGTTTCTAATTTATAGGGGGTTGTGCACTTCAGCTGGTGCTTGATCTCCAGGTACTGTTAACCTGCACTGAGCATCTAAAACTAGTTCTGCAAGACAGCAGTGCAGTACAGATTCACTTGGGTAGCAACACTAAGGCACTGTCACATAGATTACTTTGGTTCCTGGGGTACTTAAAACTGTGCTTAAACCAGAAACCTGAGAAATCTTGATACTGCGTGGAGAGGCTGATTGTTCCAAGACAATAGGTGTTCAAGTACATTGTCACTTTCATGCCTGGACTATTTGTAATGCCTCTTTCCAAACAGAATCCTCTATACTCAAAAACCTTTCAGAATGGAGAGGAATCTTGCAGACTGAAAAAGCACCAAAACCTCATTTCATTTATGGGGAGACTGGGAAAGGTAATAACAGGACTTAGCTGCTCACTCAACCTTAATGCTGTATTTGCTGGCAGGAACCAGCTGAAAGCCACATATTTGATGTCAGTGGAGACTGCAGAGGGGTTACTGAATGAAATTGGCTCCGAGTCGTTGATTTCTGGCACACACACATCACCATCTGTTGTTGCTCAAAAAATCGACTCGGTGGGCACTGCTGATGTTGTGAATGTAAGTATGTGTCAGCATCCACAGGTGCTCCTCAGTCGCTGTGTAAGGGGGTTTGTACAAAACTGGTGCTCCTTTGTGTGTGTTTTGTAAACAAACATGTATTATTTAAGCAAGCAACTCATTTACAAACCCCAGCTGGCCATCTGAGCCATGAAGATGCTCAGAGGGTTGGAGCACCTCTACTATGAGGACAGGCTATGAGAGTTGGGGCTTTTCAGCCCAGAGAAGCAAAGGCTTTGAGGAGACCTTGTAGATCTTCCTCAAAGGAGGAGTAGGACCACCTTCCAGTAGCTGAAGGGGGCCTACAGGAGCACTGGGGAGGGACTATTGACAAGGTCTGGTACTGATAGGATGAGGAGGAATGGGTTTAAATTGTCAGAGGGGGGTTGAAAGTGGATGTTAGGAAGAGATTCTTTAGCGTGAGGATGGTGAGACATTGGAGCAGGTTTGCCGGGAGAGGTTGTGGCTGCTCCCTCCCTGGAGGTGTTCAAGGCCAGGTTGGATGAGGCCTTGAGCGACCTGTTCTAGTGGGAGGTGTCCCTGCCTATGGTAGGGGGTTGGAACTGGCTGATCTTTGAGGTCCCTTCCAACCTAAACCATTGTATGATCTTTTGATGTCCTTTTATTAACAGAGAATATGTGAAATTCATCTGCTTCACTTAAATTTACCAAAACTGCCAACTAGAAGTCATGGAAAGCTTGGTATTAGTTCCCATGCAGGCACTTCTGTGTCAGGTCTTTTGGATTCCTCTGTCTATAATATTTGGTGTGCTTATTAAATGACAAATTGACATAACTACATTTCTACTCCAGTTTAACTTGTTGCTTACACTCGAAGCAAACTTCATAGAGCAATTCATCAGAAGAGAAATTCTGAAAAAGATAGCATGTTTTTTCACAGTCATCGCTAATTTGTGTTGCAGTAGCTATGAGCTTTAGTAGTAAGAGACCCAGTGTATCTTGGAGTGCAGTAATTATTCCAGGAATAATTGTTTTCCAAGTATTAGTGACTTTTATATCCAACTTCTGCTATTTTCATTTAGACTACAAGGTAAGGAGGAGCTGGATTAGAAGCAGTTAGTTGAGGCAGCAAAAGAAAAACGTTTACTTGATATGCTGTGGTAGCGTGGAGATTTGTTGGTTGTTGTAATAACTTGAAGCTGAGGCTGTGAGCAGCAAGAGCAGCTGTTGTGGAAAAGATTTCCTTATATCCATCTTTCTGATTTATTTTCAGGCTGCAAAGAAGTTTGTCAGTGGGAAGAAGTCAATGGCAGCTAGTGGGGATTTGGGAAATACTCCTTTCCTTGATGAGTTGTAAAAACAAAACTAACATGGATTCAAGATGGACCTAAGATCTAAGTCACCTGTATTCTAAATAAATTACTAACATTATTTATGAGTTCAGTTCTTTCAGAATATTAATCTGGAGTAATTGTGGGCTTGAACTCATCAAATAAAGTGCTGAGTTCAAACATTTGGTGTTGATTTTTTTTTTTTTTCACTTAAAGGAATCTAAAATGCTGAAAAGTCTGCCTCTGCACACTGAAGTTAAAAGTACAGTGAGAAAACGAAGTGACTTTTAGTCAGTTAGAAAATAGAGATGTCAGTGTGATGATTACAGAAAAATACTCTGATGGCCACTGGTTGGCCATGTATTCTTCTATGTTTAGGACAAGTTCTTGATAAACTTTCTCCACCAGCTTTGTATTAAGTAAATGAAGACACTTAGCTTCAAACAAAGGTGAATACATTAGACCTTGGAGCTTGCAGCTGCTAGTTGTGTGGGGCTAACACAGGTACTGTTCCTGAATGTCTTCTCCACGAGTAGCTTTCATGGACACTTTGCAGCAGTGTCCTCCCTCCCCTCAAACAGCTTCATATAGGTAATATTTCCACTGTCTTTGGCCATCTTGATTATTTGGAAGTCTAGGCCTGTATTAGAAGAAAACAGGCACAATGCAACTTCAGAAGTCAAGTTTCAAGCTATTCTGCAATAAAAGTAAATTCTGTATCAGATCCTCTCTGAAACAAAGGCAGGAGGAAGAGGAAGTGGTGCTACCGTTCTCTATAGCCCAGTATACAGGAGGTGTAACACAACTAGCAGCAAACCAGCAACTGCACAATGCATCCATGGTGAGTGAGCTCCCAACAGTATGATTGAGAAGGTCTATACTGAAAGGTTTCCAGTTCTACATCACTACTGGACCTAACGCTGACTTTTGGCATCTTCACTTACAGCTTGGCATTACTTGAACGTGCAAGAATTCCCATAGCCACTCAGTTAACTAATCACAGAGTCCTACTTCAAATACTTGTTCAAAAGGCAAGTTCATCAGTTCTGAAGCTCCTTTAATACCAAGCCAATACTCTTGTCCATATTATTTGCACACTACTTCCTTTGTGTTCTTTAAGTTGTACTTGGGCCAACAGAAAATCAAGCTATCCTTTTTCTGCCCTTTCAGAACAGCAAATTGATTGATTTATTTAAATGTAAGCTTAGAGGTTTAATCTCTTGGAAAGTCCCTTGCTATGTGTTTGCTCTTTTTGCTGTTTCAGCCTAATTAGCTCCTTTTAATACTTCATTCATTTCCCTGCCTCTGAGGTTTCTTTTCTATTAAAACTGTGTGCCTCAGGAAAACTTGTAACTGTGATCCCATCTAGATTAACTATACTTACTCCACGAGCCAGCTGTAGGACTGAGAGCAGTTTCTTTTCAAAAGCTTCTGTATGCAGTGGCTCTCAAAAGGAGTTTATTTTTCCTGAAGTTTAATTTTAAAAGTCATAACCACTGTCAGTGGTTAGATTGATGAAGAAACAGATCAGCTTTTTGCACGGTTATAGCAAGACCTCCATCTTGGTATCATCAGCTGCTTGCAATTGCCTGGATCCTCAGCTACTGCAAATCAATAGAATCTCTGACTTCAGTGGCATTATTGCCAGTCAGGCTTCTTAAGCTCACTAGGGAGGCAGGAAAGGGCATGTTTAAAACTAATGTTTGTCCTCACTCTGTCTTTTAACTGTAACTGGAAGTAAACTTTTGGTGTTCATTTCAAATCAGTTTTCTACTTCTGAAAAATAAATGAAAGCAAATCTTTAGACTAACATTTTAGCCTAAAATGTAAAACCTATTACACTGTTTCTTGTTTCTTGCTAGAATAATAAGCCAGGGGTAAAATTCTAGTTACATACAACCTTATTTCTTACTCTGCTGTCATCGCAGGAATGAGGAACTTCAGGAATTCAGCTCTGCTTTGCCAGTGTTGAGGTACTTCAACAAGATCTCCCCACACACTGATTTGTAAAGTAGTTCCTGTGGGAATGCAGTGCAGGAGTTGCTTGAGTTCCTGCACAGTTCATCCTAAAAGTTCAGGATGTCCAATTTTTATTAGAACATCACCTGCCAGGGAAGAAGATTGACAGCAATCAGTTTAGGAGCTCTGTTACGATTGAACCTTATCACATTGCTGAGGACAGCTGCAGTTCACTTGTTTACCTCATGATTGTTCTGAGTGAAAATGCTAAACTTCAGGTGGCCTATTCAGTGCTACCTTCCATTTCTGTGAGTGTGTTTAGGCAAGATAAAGGTAAGATGGTGAATGTGCAGGCCAGTACCACTACTCATGACCAGAGACTCTAGCGGGGTTGAGCTGAGGTCATGCATGCATCATTGTATGTCACCTTGCTGTTAATGTGTAGATACAGAGCCAAGTGTATTTCTTCCTCCACAATGGCTCAGTTTACTTAGGTGGATGCTGGAGAACCTGTCACACAGCTGTGTAACCTAATGCTTGTCTGGGCCTTTGGAGCTTTCCAGGATCTGAGCCTCCACTCTGAAAACAGCCACTATAAGGTGGGCACATGGCAAGACAATGTCAAGTAAGGCCAGGGGAGAAGTAGAAGGTACCTACAAGAGCTGGTGCAGAATCTGGGGAGTTCCAGCAGAAAGTGATGGTGATGGTTTGTATTTGTTTTAGGGGATAAGGCTGCAAATAATGTTCTTATGACCTGCTGCCAGTGTGGGTGCTGAGCTGCAGCTTAGCAAAAAGCAATACTGCATCCAACAACAGTGGATGGAAGCCTCAGCACCTATACATACCATGGCATATAATAAAACAAGCTTCAAGGGGGTTGTGGGCAGCTGCAATTACTACTGTAAACCTTTAATTTTGGAGACTGCAGAAGGCTTGGAGACTACACAAAGCAAGCAGAATCATTCTGCAGCAGGCTACAGCTCTGTCAGCCGCCTGGCAGAAACAGCTCCCAAAACTGCAATCAGCTCCAAAAGGCCAATATTTGTCACAAGTCCTCAGCTTCCTTTAAGCTGTTCATTTCTTGCTGCAGTAAATCAAACATATCATATGCCATAAATTATTTGACTCCTTGTTCTTCTAACCTTGATTGAAAATGCTTTTGGAGCTTGCCTTTTCCAAATGATTGCAAATAGAACTACTTAGTTTCAGTCATTAAGATGCTGTATTTTTTACCTTATAGATGTAACAAAAAAACCCAAATAAACCAACAACAGAATCAGTATCATATAGATACTTTTGTATACAATAGAGTTTTTTTTTTAGGGAATAGGCAAAAACTTTCAGCTCCTGAGATGATGATGATGACAACAATAACAAAACAATAACAACAACAATAACAACAACAACAACAATATTTAAAGTACTTAGTTCAAATCAATTTCTCATTTCCACTCAGGATTTTTCCACTGATTTTTAAAGTTGGATCAGAAGCACAAAGCCTTTTCTTAACAAGAGGTTAAGAACTCTACTTGATGGTTTTTATTTCATCAAACGAGTCCATCTTTCTTTCTTGTGCTTGGAATTCTAATTCTCTCTGAAAGGTGTCAGCAGAAAGGACTGTCCAAAGTATAAAGGCAAAATTGCTCTGTGTTTTCACTGTACGGCCAGGAGATTTCTAAGAGACTTCATTGCACTCAAGTCTCAGCTTCACAGACTTCTGTGTTAAAGACAATTTAACAGTCAGTAATAACACAGCACACTATCATCCCCAAACTGTAGTTCATGAGTCTAATGTAATTGGTCTAGGGACCCATGTGAAGCAGACAAATTTACAGAGCTTTCAATTACAAGCTTAATACAGGTGTCTGATGTTCCACAAGAAACCTTAATAACCAGCAGTATTCTGTTAGCACTGATAGGCCACATTTGAGGTTTAAAGCATTTAACAAATGAACGCCTGCATGAATTGTTGGTGCACAGAAATTAGTCTGTTTGCCACTGCTCTGTTTAATAGAGAGAAATGGAAAGCAAGTAAGATGAATTGCAAGCCTTTGGGAAGTTTTTTGTTAGCTGCAGAGTGAAATTTCTTTACCTACAATGCACTGAACAAAGAGAGATATCATTGAAGTCGAGTTGCTATATAAAGGTAATAGTCAAACTATTTTTGGACCAACCTGCTGATGAGCAGGAAATCTGTTTTTGCTTGAGAACAATGTATAGGCTTAAATCTTGATCTAGCTATGAAACAGTCACCCATATCAGCTATTTTAAGATCAGAGATATTTCATTACTATGGAATGCTGGCACTGAGCTTTACACAGTTTGTGCTAGTTTCTCTTTTCTGTAATTTTAAATTAAGCATCTTTTGATCTGTGCTAAGTGTAAATAACTCAGAGACAGGCTCAAAGCGTAAATGTGGAATGAGGATGTTTTCATTGCTATCGAATTCCAGTATAAAATATCACTGTTGGTTCTTTTAACCTTGTTTTATTTTTCCACTGTTAGCTGCAGAGCTTTTCTCAGCAGCACTTACCTGGACATATGACCTGTATGATTATGAGACCTAATGCTTGCTCACCTATCCTTACATTTGCCCTTAGTGCTACCATCAGTGTGGGCTGAGAGATGTGTTGCACTGCTGGCAAATGCCCTTTGAAAACTGAGAGAAAACTTGTACTAATTGCTATACCATTCCTCAATAAAATTGTATCAGTTGCAATACCATTCCTCAATAACAGAGAGTAGTGGCTGGCCCACCAGAAGGCTGTGCTGCCATCCTGCATGATGTGGACGGGATAGAGATTTGGGCAGAGGGTAACATTAGGAAATTCAGGATATGTAGGATTCAGGAAATGTAGGATACTACACCCTACTACACCCGAACCCTGAACCCTAACCCTAACTCTGCCCAATCCTGGGCTCTGCAGGGAGACAGGCAGCTGCTTGAGAGGGTACACTAAAGGCCTACAAAGACAATTAGGAACTAGAACATCTCTCTTGTGAAGACAGCTGAGGAACTTGGGCATTTTAGACTAGAGGAAGGAAGACTGAATGGGAATCTTATCAGTGCTTGTAAATACTCACAGGGTGGATATCGGGAGGATGGGGCCAGTCTTTTTTCAGTGGTGCTCAGTGACAGGACAAGAGGTGGTCGAGTCTCTGTCTCTGCAGCCATTCAAAGCCAGCCGGGACGCAGTCCTGTGCTGGTAGGGGCGCTGGCCTGGATGATCTCCAGGGGACCCCTACCATTCTGCCACCCCAGGACTGATCCTCGGCCCCGGCTACCGCCCGCCTCACAGAGGACAGGC
>VWYK01069019.1:3432-18644 GCA_013399775.1 Semnornis frantzii
TCTTAATTTTTCTACTGTCAGCACTTGTTGTACTGACTGTGCCGTTTGGTGACTGCCTTTACATCTCACTCACTCTAACACTGTGTGCTTCCTGGTCTCTTACCTTTTTATTGTTGTATACCACACACTTACCTACTATTCTGTTATTGTGTCCACTTGTTCTACTCTTAACTCCCTTTTCGGTTTTGTTTGGTGAAGATCTTATTTTCTTTGCCAGGCTTTTGGCTCCGTATATCTATATCTATATCTATATCTATATCTATATCTATATCTATATCTATATCTATATCTATATCTATATCTATTTTTAATTCATTAAAAAAAAAAAAAATAACAGAACACATCACTGGGAGCAGTATACCAAAGCTGTACTCACAAATCCATTGGGAAAATAATGACATGATGATGTACTGGGCCAAGGTATGTAGTTTTGTCTTCTGACAGGTAAGTGGTGATTTCCTAGGCCAGCTGCTTTCCCTGCTTTCTTATCAACAGTTCTGGCATTCTCACCATTTTTCTCTGTTAGCCCCTTGATAAAGAATAATAGATCATCAGTTTCCAAGACTAAAATAATTTCCAGTACCAGAATATTATTTCTCAATTTTATACATCATCTTGGTTCATATCAATCTTCCCAGTAATTGACAGTGTTGCTGCATCTGTCTTCTACTGTGTTTAGAGCTGATAACTTTAATGAGTAGCAATGGTTTGCCTTTGTCCATGAAAAAAGTATGATATTTAATCACAATTAAGGGGAATAGGATGAGGAGTAGACTACTGCTGCTTGAACTTGTTGGAATTACTCTTTTCCAGAGTCATTAATGACTCTCTGCTGAGTGCCTGATTGGTCACATACTAAATGTGATTCAGATGCTTCAGTTCTTTGGATTTTATGGAAAGATTTTGTGTGAAATAGAGAAAACAAGGAAGATGAAATATAAACATCAGCTGTAACAGTGGCTGGTTGCAGCAAAATTAGGACTGTGTTAGAATTTTAATTTCCTCCTTCCTGAATGAATTACTTGGTCATATTCATACCCACTGGGGGAAAAAAAAAAAAACCAAGGGCAGAAATTCAATTTCTGATGCAGATATGCTGCTGTCAACATTACACACACGAGACAAGCATGGCCTAGCATGAATATGAGCTTGACATAACTGTATTTCAGCATAACTGCAAATGGTATGAGCCAATATAGATATGACATCTATAGCAGTGATGTAATTTTCACCTCCTATTTACAATTTACTAAAACAGTGATATATTTTCGCCTCCTATTTTTTAGATAAATTTACTAACCAGGGGAGGGGTTTTGGTGTATCTTTTGCTATAAGTAATTTTAAACATTTTTTTCCTCCTGATCCTCAACTCTGAAATCTGTCACATAAGAAAATCCAAACTGCTTCTTAGTATTACAATTGCTCCCAGACTTGGTAGCTTGCCCTTCCACTTTGTTTATCTGGACACCACAACTTGAACATAAGTGGTATTTAAGAGGTCATGACTTTAAGATCTACAGGAAGAGAGGTCGTTTTGTTTTACAGCTAAATGTAATCTAGACAATCTATACCCCAACTACACAAAGTATCCTGTTTCACTACAGGCAGTCAAACCAAACAGCAAGATGTGGTTCCTTGTGCTTATATCACTCCTGATTTTCTGTTCCTGCACTCCCTGCCTACAGGTATGTTTCCAAGTATTCTTATGCTGCAAAACAAGTAAAGGAGTTCTTCTCATCCTAAAAGAGTGCATTTAAGAAAGGCTCTCATTAACAAATTAGAGACAGGACTAGTTTTGGAACTGGTTATACTGAATTAGCCCTGTTCAAAATAGCGAGTGAAACCTGCCCTGTGCTGGGAGATGCATTGGTGGGGACTGGATGTAAGCCAAGGGAAGGGTCATTTGAACTGCACAGCTGCAACACTATTCTCAGAGAAACCCAAAAAATACTGATATGCTGCAACCCTGTAGTTCATCAGGGCACTGCGATATACCTGCCTCGCTGTGGTTCTGCATGACAGTGTGAAAAAACTGTGACAAAGTATTTGCTACAGAATTGCTTCCATTAACCAAAATGTGCTGTTGGCTCAGTGAGGAAGTCTTTTCTCTCTTTTTAGATTCGGCTACAGTTTATGTATTTGTAATGACAGGACAAGGGGCAATGGGTTTAAACTGGCAGAAGGAAGATTTAAACTGGATGCTAGGAGGAACTTCTTTCGAGTGAGGGTGGTGAGGCACTGGCACAGGTTGCCCAGGAGGTTGTGGCTACTCCCTCCCTGGAGGTGTTCAAGGCCAGGTTGGACGAGGCCTTGAGTGACCTGCACTAGTGGGAGGTGTCCCTGCCTCTGTCAGGGGGTTGGAACTAGATGATCCTTGAGGTCCCTTCCAACCTTACCATTCTATGATTCTATGATTTTATGAATGTAGTGTTAAACTTCTATGATCGTATGTTTCCTCTAAAGGTAAAAATACATCTTAAGAGAAATTTTAACACCTCATGGATACTGCTGCATTCCATACATGGGTAACTCTACATATAGATGAATTTCTACATAGCGAGCTAGAGCATCAGCAATATGTCCCCAGTTTATTATGTTATCAATAAACATCTGCAAATATAAGAAGAGAGAACTTAGGAAAAACTTTAAATATTACTTTTACTACAGAGCTGATGAACAATGTCATATCACACTGATTTTTTTTTGAAGTATTGATTCTTGGAAGGAAACATATTGTACTCAGTACTCTTAAGAAATTCACTTTGGCCTTTTAAAATACTATATATTGCTCATGTTATGTGTTCCTTTGCCTGCGACATTCATTGTGGTTACTGGAGTCACTGGAATATGCTTTTTTCACATCCAAATTATGGAATAATTTTTTTCCTAAGCAAAACATGGAAAAATGAGATTTAAAAACAGTAACTATTCCTGGCACTCTGATGCTGAAGGTCTCATGAAAGAAACTCAGTTCATGCAGACACAACTCCTTCGACTTTTCATTCAGGTATGGACTTTTTAAAGGTAATTATTGAACACCGATTTATATAAAATATGACTTTATCATCAGTTGACCAGTCCCAGATAATAGAGACTTAATAGTGGAATAAAAATTAAATCATAATTTCATTCTTTTTGATCAATCAGTACATGTGAAAAGGAAAGCTGTTGGGGAAAAAATGTTACACATAGTACACTTAATAAACAATAAATCACCAAATTTAAATCATCAAGTTCTGTAATTGGTATAAAAGCATCATTATTAGTGATCTCTACATTCCTCATTGAGCTGTGTGTTTGTGCAAACTATATTTTACATTTAAGATGTAGCTGTTACTATTTAAGATGTTGATCTTTAAAAGACTACTAATGTTTCTTACTGGAAAGTGTGAAACATTAAGTAATTTTTTTTTTTTTTTTAAACATTGAGATATATTTTCTTGTCCTTCAGGGCTTGCTAGTATCTTTCAAGAAAACTCAGTGGCCTGTGTTATCACCATGAACCACATAGTCTTTCTATAAAGAAATTATTCTTTATGTTATTTATCTTTATATTATTCTTTTAATTCTCATGTGAAAAAAAAAAAGGCAGCTCATGCAAACCTTGTCTGCAATTATTCACTATATTTTTTTCCTGGCCTTTAAAATGAACAAAAAATATAAATTAAAAGAAGTCATAATGGAAACACAAGGCAAAATGAAAAAAAGAAACAAAATCCAACCAAACCTAAACTCTTCAAATGTAAAAATTAAAAAAAAAAGAAATAAATAAAAGATCAGGTAAAAATTATGTGGTTGAACCACACTGTCAGGTTTGTCTATGCTGTTCAGGGTTGCACCAGTGCATTTACCAGAACAGTTCACAACCACCCACCTCTCACATTCTTCTGATATTTTCAATTGCCCAATCTAGTCTGCTTTGGACTAGTTTTGTCTGCTTTTTCTTCACCCTAAATAGTTCCTCTTGTTATATTTTTTTTCTCATGTAGAAGATAATCATATCTCCCACTTCATTTCTGTGTAGCCAGCTTGTATTGATCTATTTAAGGTATTACCTCAAAACTCCCATTTGTCATTCTAAACCCTTAATCCTCCCACTTATTTGATTCATTCTGAACTCCTGATCATCTACAGTAGCAAGGTCGAGCAGTCTAAATTTTTCTAGCTGTGAGGAAATAGCCACATATTTTCCTAGATAATTCTTCTGCCAGTCAGCTTTTATTAGAAGCGGAAGATATTCAAAGGACCTATAATTAGATAGGAAAGCTAAGAAAAAAACATTAAGAAGGACTGACCCTCTTGAAAAATAAATCAAAGGACCAGTTTCTACTCAAAATGGAAATACAACAATTCACTAGAAGTTTTTACTCAAGTACAACTCAAGTGCACTAGGACCTGAAGTGATAAGAGCTTGATGTTTGCCGTTCATCCTTAAAGGCCAAATGCTTCTCAGAAGGAAATAAATCTAACTTCAGTATGACGATATTGACCAATTATCTAATGTTAAAAATGCAAATTGAAGATTCAAAGCTGTTTCTCAGGAAGAGATGAAATGTCCTTTAATCAAATACCAGGACATTTATAAGTTAGTCATATTTCAACAGAACTGGTACTTCTCCAGCAGCTTAACAGACTCATCTATGTTAGCACCTTTCCATCCCAAATCGGGCTACTCAAAGGCATTCTTGTTTTCACTGTGCTGCTGCATAGTGCTAGCATTATGGATTAATTCTGTGTCTCTTTATTTATTTATTAATTTTCAAACCCCCAAACTTACTTATGTTTCCATTTGTTCTGCCAAGTAAACAGCTCTGTGACTACTCTACTTTCCCAGGCTAGAAAGTCTGGTACATAATTTCTGGGTTTGCTATTAACTAACTATGACCCCAGGCAATCAGAACGTTAAAATGCTACCGATTGTTTTGTTACTAACTAAAGGTTTTTAAAAAGTGTTCTTATATTTTTACAACCTGTAGCAGAAAGCCCAGAGTTTTTAGTTCTTTAAACACCAGAAGTCAGACTAATTTTTTCAGTGTTTGTGATCTAATATTCTAATATGTAATCTAATAGCATGTGGCTGAAATGCTTGTGATCTAATAGAAACGCATGTGGCTGATCTCTAAAAACCTTTATAACAATTCTGGACATGCTTCTGATTTGAGTATATAAAGCTAAACATTCTCACCAAGCACCAGTACCTGGAGAGTGTGATTGCAAAACTTCAAAAGTGTAGTTGCAAAACACAGATGTTTTGTCTCTGTTGCTGTATCTTTAAATGCACACGGGTCCATCTGATGACTAAATCCTTGCATCTGAAATTTGCTTGGTCAGTCCCATTGAGCAGAAATCTGGTAGCAAATATGAATGCTCCTTTTGTCCTAGAAATAGAACCATCCAGCCTCCAGAAAACAGAGCCAAAGAAAGTGCATTGACCTGTACTAGATGTGAATTCCTCTTTGCCTTCTTCCTTGTGCTCTCAGACCTTGATGATCTAGCTGCTCTCTGAACACCTTCATCTCTCTTGTCTCCACTGAAATTCCACTAATCCTGTTACTGGAAGTATCATCTTTTATTAGCTCCCTGATTATCAAATTCTACTGTTTATCAAGAGCAACTGGTTTATTAAGATTTCAGAGGTAAATCATCTGCTTGGTTTAAGGCTGTATCTATACAGTTTGTATTAATTTTGTAAGAGCTGAACATGAATGCTTCTCACACAGAAAATGAGATTTTTCTAATTAAGGATATAAACTTGTTCAGAAGCTTCCTTTTGCACAGTTATTACCTGAAGTAAGTGAACGCTGTGAGAATTACTTAGAAAAAAAAATTAGATCCTTCTTAATTAAGTATCTCTACAGAGAGACCTCTCTACATCACAAATGAGTGCTTTTTCTTTTCATTAAGATGAATTAATTTCTTCATCAAAGTTTATCTTCTGCCAGGAAATTCAAACATTTTCACTTAGCCTTGAGGCTGAGTTGCTGCTTTTGATTGTGGCTTGTTGTTGAGTCTAAAGTTTAAAGCTCACACTTTGCTCTAAGATACTAGTGATTCCAGGAAAAAAAAAAGAGTTGTGAAAACATGATGCTTTTTCTAAAATTAATTTTGCTTTCCTAAGCTGTAGAATTTACTCTAATTCAGTGTTGTTTACTTTGGTGTGCAGTAAAGAAATTATTTCTCCTCACTTTCAGGTGTTAAAATATAGAGATAGGTTATAATTTATCTGCATCAATCTCGTATTTCTGCATCTCTATTGATCTCTAGCTATGATGGCATGGTTCAGGAAAAGAATTGTAATGTGATATTTGGCTATCCTGGGGCTGCTCTTTCTGCTAATCACCTGGCATTTATGTTGTTTGTAACCCTAAGCCTCCTGATGCTAACTAAAATCTACTTATTGCTTTTTTAATGAACTGTGGATTTGTATTTTATGACATATGTAAAAATAACACCAAAGTATTTTTACTTCAAAATATGAAAAATTACAAGAAGAATAGGGGGGAAAATCTCCAGAAAATCAATCTGAACCTGTGTATTTGCTTAATACCTATTCAAATAGAACAGAACATAGCAGAATATTTTCTTTGGAATGGACCTACAATAATCATCTATTTTGACTACCTTAGCACTTCAAGGCTGACCAAAAGTTATAGCATGTTGTTAGGGGGGTTGCAGAAATGCCTCTTAAACATTGAGAGGTTTGAGGCACCAACCTCCTCTCCTTTTGCAGTGTTTGACCATGCTCTTGGTAAAGAAACAATTCCTATACCTCTCTGTTAAAAGTGGCTTTACAACTGGACAACCATTTCAGAGTTGCTTGGCTCCTACTGATTTATTTCAACCCATTTTATTACTCTCAAAACAATTACAAAAGCAAAGTATATTTAATTGACAGTTGGACTTGCAACTGTCAGCTTTTCATAATTTCTCTGAAATGACAACCCATGAATTTGTGGATTCACAATTTTAAGTATTTCATTCACTTCCACATTTGTTGCATTAAATTGAGTTTTTGTCAAAAGTTTGACTTCTTTTTGATACAGAAAAATGGTAACATTTAAAAAGCATAAATTAAAAGGTAAAGCCTATGAATACAGGGTACAGGATTGCAGATATCAGATGTAAAAGTTGAAAAATCTTCACAGGCTGCAAAATGTATGGTTAGAAGACTTTTACAATAAGTGATAAGATTATAAACCCACAGAACTCCATCAGTTTGTCTCCTGTCACATTAGCGAATGCAAAAAGGTCTGCATTGAAGAGATGCTTTTGATTTTGTCCTGTTTCCTGATATTTTTGATAATCAGGAGCAACTACTATTAATCTAACTATGATTTTGCAACAGAGCAGAAATACAGAAAAGCATGCATGGTTTGCAAGCAGTGACATTAATTACAAGTTATTAAACAGAAAGGAACAATTTCAATGGATCAGAGCTTTGATTGTCATATTAGTATCTGCTCACAAGAAACAATGGATCATATTTTTCATTTCTTCAGTGGATTATCCAGTTTAAATACCACTTTATTCTTGTAGAAACTGGAATACCTCAATTTGAAACTGAATTCATTCATCATCTTCATTGCCTGAAAGAAATGCTTGTCAGGGCCCAGCACAGCAGATCGGAAGATAACACTTGAAAAAGGTAATTCTTTCCCCAGAAACACAAAGGCAACTTCACTCTCTTCTATTTATTTATGTAGATCACAAGTGTGCACTGACTGTCTATGCCATCTTGACTGTGGTCTGGGCATGACATAAGACCAGTGCAACACTGACAAGCTTTCTCCCGTTACATTCCTTCCTCCCCTATCTCCTCCCTAAATAAGTAATGAGCCTCAGATGGAGTATTATATAGGCTGAAATATGTAAGCTACTTCACATGCAAGATCATAGCCCTGGAGGAGTCATACAGGCCTTTCAAGACCTTCAACCATGCTTCCCACAGGGCTGAGGCTGCTAAAACTTCTGTGTAAGTGCTGCAAGCTACTGAACCCAGCTAGCAGTAAGACTACCCTTCCACCCTTCTGCCAAAGTTAAAAGGGCCACAAAACCAGGTTAGAGCCCCCCCCTCCCTTTAAATAAAAAATGTAAATGCAATTTACCTCTCTTCTTAATTAACTTCTTCTTCCAGAAGTCTCCTGGATTAGTAATTAATTTGATGAATTACTCTTTACAATGCTCCTTAAATGGAAAGTTGTTCCTTTAAACAGTATTTCATGCTTCTTTGGAGCCACAACTGAAAAGGACACATAGACCACACCTCCCATATCAAGGCATTAAAAAATTACATGAATAAAATAGAAATTAAGAATGTCTCTTTAAAATTGCTGATTGTAAGTACATTTATTATTTGGTGTTTTAATTCTGTAACTATTGAAGTATTGAGTGAAATTTATGTGTGTGTGAAACTGATAAAGTCTGAAGAGGTAGCTCTTTACCTGTCAACTAGCCCAGATATCAAGTGGTCAGGTAGTGATACAGTATGAATACTACAACATGTAATGAACTCAGTGAAATATGGGTCACTGAATGTAATTAATTTATTTCTTTGAAGTCACTGTGGAAATACTGTTTGCAACCAATAGAACAATATGACCCTTGTGTTCCAAAAAGTCCTTTAGAAGTATTCAGTACTGTTGTGGGGCATTCAGCCCAACCAAATCAAGTCTATCAAACCTTCACATATTAAATCCTTAAATAGGATTTACAAGTAAAGAAACCAAATAAATAATACCACATAACTTGAAGGCATGCAGCAGGCACACTCTTAATGATATTTTTCTGTGTAATGGACTTATTTTGGCCATTATGCTACATGGCATAAATGTAATAGGTTTAGACAATTTGAAGGAAAGGATTTCTTTATTTGATTTGACCTGAGCAGAGTGATTGAAAAGAATACTTGATGAAAGATTTCCCCTGACTTGGTTTTGCAGTGTTTCCATTCTGGAGAGTAAAAGAAGAGAAACAGGAGTCAATGTGGCTCAACATGTAACATCACTTTGTGTAGATTGTTTATTTTTACATGTCAGAATATTAAAGAGGTGAGTCATAAGGGAAAACATCATCAGCTTATTTTGTAGTAAATATTTTTTAAAACAGTTCAAATATGTTTCAGTGATGCACTGCTATTATTCTGCTCCTCTTCCCCCCTCATTTCTAAAGGGCATATTTATGCAAAGTAATGCTAACCACCTCCCATGTATGTTTTGTAGCAACATAACAGGTTTGAAACTGAAGAAGAAAGAAGGAGAATTACTGTCCTCAGTTCTTTCTATTCGATTACAACCAAGGTAGGCACTCTTTATAATAACCAATTTTACAGTGAAAGTATGTGATCAAGATGGAAGTGTGTCTCTAAGTGGGAACAAATGCAAATCAATAAATTGATGTAATAAAAGCTTTCAGTAGCATCTTCTAATATTTAGCATTGGTTGGTATGATCTGTGAGTTATTTGGCCAATAATCAAGATATACATTTTTATGTTTATGTAGACACTGCCAAGAAAAAAAATGTGAGCAAAACAGTGAACAATCTTTTTGTTGTTGTATCGCATATAGAATCATGGAATGGTAAGGTTGGAAGGGACCACAAAGATCATCTAGTTCCAACCCCCTGCCATAGGCAGGGACACCTCCCACTAGTACAGATCGCTCAAGGACTTGTCCAACATGGCCTTGAACACCTCCAGGGAGGGAGCAGCCACAACCTCCCTGGGCAACCTGTGCCAGTGCCTCACCACCCTCACTGTAAAGAACTTCCTCCTAACATCCAGTCTAAATCTCCCCTCTGCCAGTTTAAACCCATTGCCCCTACTCCTGTTGTTGCAAGATCTTGTCAATAGTCCCTCCCCAGCCTTCCTGTAGGCCCCTAGCATATTGCAGATATTGTGGCTTAGACTGGAAACTTCTGGGTTTAGGAAATATTTTTCCAGTTGAAGGTTTGTTTTTTTTTTCTTTTGACATTTGATAGTTTGATGCTTGAACTCTGTCCTCTGCTAACATGATTCAGTCATGACAATTAACATCCAGTTTGGCTGTTTCAGAATTTTAGTTGGTGTTTTTGGTCTGCTCATTAAAGAATTGCTTTGTAGTCTGCTGGTATCTGAGAAACGGTCTGTTTATTTGGTACCAATAGGCCTATCATCCATTTGACAACCAAATTCCTTGGCTAGAGGAATGCCTCTGAATGGACTTCTTGGACTCTTCTCGTGACAGGATCAAGAACTACATTAAGCCAGAAAATCTGCCTTTGCTCTTCCTAGTGAAAGAAAACTACAATGCAAATGTGAATGTCACGGATTATAGCAAACTTTCGCATCCCCACTCCTTTTTCCACAGGCAAACTGTGAATGTTTCCCCTTTGCTCTGTCTACATCAACTCTTACCGCATGTGCCAGAAGGCGTCTCGTGTTACTGAGAAGGAAAGAACTGAACTTCCTTGCTGATAGGGATGTTTAGAAAATAAAACACCATTATCCACAGCTGTACTTCCAGTAAGAGCAAATAGTCCCTTTTTAGGTATCAGCAGGTGGAAATCTCAGCAGATGGATGCATGTTTGTTGCTATAATTCCTGATGACCTTTCTTCTTTTTATTTCACTCTGATACTGAATGCCTAGTGGCACATCGGTATTTTTAACCTCCTGAACTGATTTGGGGCTTGTTACAAAACACCACTTATTTATATTTAACTACCTAGGAATTTCCTCCTTTAACTGCACTGGCCAGTGTCTCAAGTCAGGCAGTACTTAAGCCAGAATGAATGACTGCTTTATGGACTACTTGACTACTTCATGGTGAGGCATGAAGGTCAGAGTGGCAGTTGTCCGAATGACAAAGCACATTCTGTGGAACTATATTTTTTTCTTGTTTGTTTGGTTTTTTGTTTTCTTTTTTCTTTTTTTTTTTTTTCCTAGTCAGAAAATTGTGTAAATGTATTTTAAAATAAGCATTTTGAATATGCCAGGAAGTATGTGCCTTACCCACTCTTCTCAAGAGCCACGGAAGCACAGGATCCCGTGATCTGATCTTTGAGGAGGTATATGGTGACCTCCATGACTTGCTTCAGGTACTTATACTGTTTAGCTGCACACCAACATGGCAGTACATGTGTTCTTACAAAGTATCTGTTTTCTAGTTTGTGCAGAAATGTACAGTTTTATCTTAGCACTATCAAGCAATGGAAGCTATCCATGATTCTGAAAGGGGACAAAACAGTCATTTAAGGATCTGAAGGAACCTTTATTTGTTAATGTTATATGAGCCTTCAAATGTTTAATAATTGGTGAGATCTTTAATGTGCACTTATTGCCATTTTACTATTTACCTCATCACTTTCCACATTACCAATATAATTTTCTGCCTACATTTCCAGACATGAAGTGTTTAACTACACCTTTTTCTAAAGCAAAAGCAGCCTTGATCAGTCTTGACTGTTTTGTGTAATGATGCTGTGAATTATCCTTGACTTGTATGTGATTAAAATCACAGTGTCTTTGAAAACCTGCTGTAAACTCAAATTAACAACCTCCAAACAGACATACAAATTATTCCTTATTTGCAAGTAATAAGAATGGTAAATAATGACACTACAAATACAAAAATTAGTAGTGCAGGTGTTCTGAAGCAGTGACTCAGACTTTCAAGACTAATTTTTCATCTCTATGTTTCTGCTATCTGCCTTTTGCTAGCTTCAAAACAGAGCAAACCTCTGCCCAACTCACCTCTCAATAATGTTTATTGGCCTCCTGAAACTCATAATTTGCATGACTTATTTCCCCTCAGTCATACAATGTTTAGAATGGTGTGTATGCATTAAAAATGCACAATTGGGTGGCAGGATTAACATTAATTCTTGAGGAGAAGGTCCTGAAGGACTGCTAATTTCAAAGTGGAAGGCAGTAACACTAACCAACTCTAAACTTTCGTGGCAATGGTTGCTGTGGGACTTGTGGTCAATGCCTGTGACCTCAGAAGTATTTTTTGTCTCACTTATAGATTAAGCAATGTGGCATTTAACTGATGGATTTTCCCTGACAGTTTTATTCAAGGTCCCTCAAATTGGATCCTCTTTTATTAATTCCTTCCTATAGTTATTTTGATTTACTACTTTTGTCTCCTAACTTTAAAGACTTTTATATCACTGATATTTCACTAGATGTTATTAGTTGGAAAGATGACATTTACTGTTATTTAGATAGAAAAAAAGTTTTCTGGTGCTTTGCATTGGTACTGTGAATAATGGAACAAGAGTATAGAGTAAGAGTCATTTAAGGCCACACAATAAAGTTAGGGGAAAATGACAAAAGAGGAAGAGAGACTGGTTTTATTGGCATTCTACCACCTTTGATGCTGTTACTGAGATGTCTACCTGTTCATTTATAGCAAGTTTTCCTGGAGTTGGCCTTTAGTTAAAAATTAGTGCAACGCTTGAGCATGCTTCTAGATTTGTAGTAGGTGGTTCGAGGATTTGATTACTGTACACTTCATTTGCCAATAAGCAACATGCTTCCCAATCCAGAAGAAGTCTTTTTAAAATTTTTTCCTCCCACTGTTTTGAGTTTGGTAACCAATGGGTGGATTGCAGCTATCACAGCACATGGAGATACAGGCTGTCTTTTCATCTCTGCATATATGTTATACCAGTAGTTCCAAATTTTAAACCCATTGAACATGGACAGAAAATACTGATTACTTCATTGAGTTTGAAACTTGGGGCAAACCCAATTTTTATCTTCTCACTTCTTGAAGTATCCAGGAGCTTTACAACACAGGGGCCAACACACATCCAGAAATGCTGAAGTCAGCGAGCCAAGGCAATGGCAGAATTTCCATTCTTCAGTCTTTTGCAGCCTTTGAACAATCAGAGCAACACAGCTTCTGTGAAACACTCCCATATGACTCCTAAGCCTATAGCTTTTGTTTTCAGTTATATTGGGGACTCTGCCAAGCCCAACTTAATTTTGGTTAATTTGCAAAGGGTTGATGAGAGGAATAGCCATTGCCTCAATGAAGACGACACTAATCTTTCCTCTCCATTTCTGTGGCTCCAGTTCAAATGTATGACCTGGAAAGAGACCACTTCCCCTTGAGAAAGCAGTGGCTGCTTAGCCAGGATCAACAGCAGAAGCTGTGATAAGACAGTTTTGGTGACTCCTGTTGTCATTAGTAAGAGGAAATAAAGAGAACCGGTTGTCAGTCAGTCTGTTGGTGTTATTGCCACTTTTCACTGTTCCTACACTTTGGGAAGTTGTGATCCTACTTAGCCATAACACCACAAAATCTCCTTATTCCAGAAAGCTGTTGTTTCAGTCATTCTTGTATCAGGAGCACACAGACACGTACAGGGCTGAGCAGCAGACATATTTGTCCAGCTTATGCTGGTGCTTAGTATGCCTGCTGCCTTGCTAGGAGTACGAAACTGTGACATGGCACATTGTGCACTTTGAGCTGTACAGATGCAGGGACAATCTTCTATGTAGGTTGTCTGAAAAGAGAGATGGAAGTTTATAAACTCTCTGAAACTGTCCTTTTGGCATATCACTGCTTTTCCCAGGATGCACTTTAGAAGCCTGCATTTTCCTTCCTGTATCCACATTTTTACAAGCACATTGAAACACCCATCTTAAAGTTTTTCTGTTCACTTTGGTTCAATCTACCTGATACATTTAAGCTTCTACCTCTCAGATAGCATAGCCTGGAAGTACTAATTTAATTGCTTCTTTTCAAGCAGAATTTCCTCTGTTTTAGGAGGGATAAGTGAAGAAATCTAGCCAGGAAAGAAGGGCACAGTGCAAGCTTTTTGTAGTTTGAGCTCTCTATCTCCATTTATTTCTAGGCAGGAAAGCATAAAATAAACTCTTTTCCTCTGAACTTTAATGGGCAATAATGTATTCTGAGATGTTTTTGTACTTCATTGTCATCTTAAAAGAAGAATTTCTGGGAATGTATAGGTCCCAATCAGACTAAATTGAGTGTGTTTGCCCATTGTATAAAATGTTAAAGTCTGACAAGCATTTTGAGGAAGAAGGCCATCATATGGTGCTTTTAACTGTTTGTGTATGAGACTTGAGATACTGTTTGAAAGAATGGATTTAGCTGGTCTGTATTGCCTCACTGGTGGATTAGAGAGAGGCAAATTGTATTCAAGATGTGAAGGTAAGCTCTAAACTCTAACATTTTGTTTTTTAAATAGTTCCCATGGAGCTAGGAGTAGCACAACTCAAAGATATTTCTCAATGGAATCAAATACAGATGTTCCACCATCTTTGCCTATGTCAAATTCTATAATATTTTACAACTTGATTTTGTATTTTGGCTTATTTCTGTAGGGTTTTGTTTGTTTGTTGGGTTTTTTTTGTTTGTTTTTGTTTTTAATATAAATTCCCATTCAGGCCTGTTTGGTAGTCCTGGATGAAAGAATTTAAAAGTCATCCATAACTTCAACCTGTTAAAGCACGCTGGGTTTTCGAATCTCAAGCCTTAACTGTAGTACCATTAACTCCTTGTCTGTCTGTGTTCTCATCACGTCGATTTGGTAGAGCAATGGTCCAAGAAGCACTTCTAGCGCTGCACGATCCAGTAGGTGCAAGGGGCTTGTGTCTAGTGATGTGCACAGCTGCATCCCCTGACGGTATTCCTGGAGGTCACCCCCTCCTGAGTTCCCTGTCTGCCGGTGGAGAGAGTAGTCGGCCGAGGCTGTGACTGAGGACGTGTATATCTCTTGGTTGCTGCACGAGTCGCTACTGCTGTAGCTGCAGCACCACGGGCAAGAACTCATCCAGCCCGGCTGGAGTGCCCCTGTCACCTGTTGCTGTGACGTGACGAGGCAGCCTGGCCCTCGTGGACGGAGACACCCGTTCGCACCCCGGATCAGCAAGGCAGGAGGCTCTCCGTTGTGCGGAGGACGAGCACCCTGCCCCTCTCCCTGCTCTAGCAGCTAGGGAAGACCTGCGCTCGGGATCTCCACCTCCTCGGGACTGAGCTGGGCGCCCACGGCGCTGCCCGAACTGCCTCCCTGCTTCCTCGAGAAAGGGCAAGGGGACCATGGGGGATAGAGGTGTGTAGGGGCAGGTGCTGCGACCCTCGGTGCACATGGACCCTTCCACGACGCTACAGCACGGCCCTAGCAGGGACACCGGCGCTGGTGGGGGTGGCCGGGCTCCGGGACCGGGACGGGGGAGGCGGAAAAGGAGGGAAGGCGGGGGT
>VWYK01069023.1:951-11177 GCA_013399775.1 Semnornis frantzii
CTCTATGCTGGGGCGATTTGCTGTCCCCCGTTCCAGCCTGCGGGTGGGGGGGGTAAGGCACTCGACACCTACTCCTTTCACATTCCACACCCTTGGAACCAGAGGTGAGGGAGAGCAGAAGAGTTTCCCGCCACATTCAAACTTTCAGTGGGGCAGGGACTTGAGTGTGCCCCACCACAGACATAACACTCCTCACTTTCAGCAGTTGAAACTTGGCCTGCAGGCAGAGAAGCACAATTACAACTAGCAGACACAGAAAACTTTTGCCTTAGTGTGCACTCCACTGATGTGATGAGCACCTCTCCTCTGGCCATGGCAGCATCCCTCAGCCCCAAACCTCCTGCTGCTTCCAGGACTGGGACAGGAAGCTGTGAGCAAACCCCAGGGTTGTGCGCTGCAGCTGGAACAAAAATCAGGCCCAGGGGCTTAAGGTTTCTGCTGTCCCAGAAACATGGAGCTGTTGGCACAACCAGCGTAGGGCAGACCAAAGTCCTTTGAGTCCTTCACCCCTTTGCTGCTCTTGCCGAGGCTCTGGCATTGTGGCCAGCACTTATCAGGCATTTGCAGTCAGGAAGAAAATGGGTGTGCATGCATTTCAAGTGGTGTCTAGCAAAGCTGCTTCTGGCAGGGAGCAGAACCAAGACTACAGAGCAAGGCACACTTCATGTTATTAGTGATCGAAGTTTTTGTCATGAAAAACTAAAAATCCTGTCAAAGACAGAACATTGTCCAGAAAGTTCATCTGAAAGATTGTTTTGTTCTTATTTTAAATTGGAGACCGTAAAAATATTGATGCATTTAGGAATGTTATTTGCCCACTGAGAGAAACCTAAATGAATGCAACTGCAACATCGTGTGTGTTTATAAACATACAGTAGGAAAACACATTTAAAACATCAGCTAGGATAAAAGTCAATAAAGTCCTAAAAAAGCCTCTACCTTTTCATACATTATATATTTGTTAGATACAGTGAGCTAATAAGGATTTAATTCATGGAATAAGAAAAAAGAAACACAACAAAACCCAAACTCAAACCATCTTATTCTTGGCTTTTTATCTAGGATACTATTTGTAAAATCCTTATAGGTGTAACTAAACTCTTACTGTCTCTTGATACATAAGCAGCTTTGCAAAGTCCAACCCACATAAGCATATGCCAGAGGTCACTTCCCCAGCAAGTTTCTTTTGTACATACTTTTCAGCATTCCCTGACACAAACTGTTCTGTGGTCACTCTTCAGTGTTTACTACATTTACGCTTTGCTGTCAGGATGCCAAAGGATGAGGTGTTTTGGTTTTGGTTGCTGTGGGGTTTTTTTGTTTGTTTGGGGTTATTTTTGTTTGGTTTGGGGTTTTTTCTGATGGTTTGTTTGTTTGGTTTTTTTTTTCTTTCTTCTTTTATTTAGCTGTGTTGGGTGATCCTGGAGTTGCAATCATTCGATTCAATATAGAATTGCAGTGAAAATGCTAATTAATAAGCAATTAAGAAATGCCTAAATGGTGCAAGAGAGTAAAATATCCCACTTCTGCTCTGGGAAATGAAGACTGCCACATAGATTAGAATCATAGAATCAGTCAGGGTTGGAAGGAACCACAAGGATCATCTAGTTGCAACTCCCCTGCCATGGGCAGGGACACCTCACGCTAGGTCAGGCTGTCTAGAGCCTCATCCAGCCTGGCCTTAAACACCTCCAGGGATGGGGCTTCAACCACTCCCTTGGGCAACCTGTTCTGGGGTCTCACCACCCTCTTGGTGAGGAACTTCTTCCTAACATCCAGTCTGAATCTACCCATTTCTAGCTTTGTTCCATTTCCCCTAGTCCTGTCACTACTTGGCAGCCTAAAAAGTTCCTCCTCAGCTTTCTTGTATCCTCCCTTAAGATACTGAAAGGTCACAATAAGGTCACCTGAAAGCCTTCTCCTCTCCGGACTGAACAGCCCCAACTCCCTCAGTCTCTCTTCATAGGAGAGGTGCTCCAGCCCTCTGCTCATCCTTGTGGTCCTTTTCTGGATGTGTTCCAGCACATCTGTAGCTCTCTTGTAATAGGGGCTCCAGAGCTGGATGCAGTACTCCAGGTGAGGGCTCACCAGTGCAGAGTAGAGGGGGAGGATCATTTCTCTTGATGCAGCCCAGGATGTGTTTGGCTTTGCTGCAAGAGCTCACTGACATCAAGCTTCTGGTGTACATCTAAGCAGGTCTCTAGAATAACAAGGGTGTGTTTTTATGTGGATTTTAAAACACGTGGTATCTTCTCTGGGGAAAGTGGGTGGCTGGGGAGCCTCTGGGTTCTTTCCTGAGCAACTCAGCTTGGGCTCGTGCACCTGTCAGTGAAACAAGGCTTCTGGGTGCTGTTTTAAGACAAGCAATTAATAAATGGGCACCCACCTCCAAAATGCATTAGCCAGGTATTGTAATTTTCAGAGTACTGTGTAATCAATATTTATACTACCACTTGGCATCTGTTAGGAATCTTTTTTCCATAGGTCAGCAGATATCTCCAGTCATGCCAAAAGGACAAAGGGCACCACAGGAGAGAGCCTGCAGACTTTGCACCTAGTGTGCATATCAGGAACCACTGTGCCCTCAGGGTTTGTGTGATCTGGAATGTCTTCATAAAATGTGTGCAGAGCAGATATGCAAGTTCTCAGCAGGACTTGGGCACCATGACTGTTTGTTTTGGTGGACAGAAGGGAAAAAGTCCCTTTCCACATTCACTTGTAAGTGTCAAGAGACTCTTAAAATCCTTCTTGTATGTCTTTGCTAGGGGCAAGCTTTGTTGCAGTCCTGGAGCGGGCTGTAGGATCCACCAAAACTTTTGTCTGCATTGAACAGTCTCCAGCCCTGTTGGCACACTTCGTAGCCTGTAGGCATCAAGGACTCTGAGTGTGCATGTGCACATGGTAGGACAGTCCCCATACCCTTCCAGAACAGGAGTAATTTAAACCTACTAATGGTCCCTGGCAGGCAGCCCACCACATCACATGCTTGCAAACAGTTTGGCTATGCCATCTTGTCTGTGACTGTGAAGGAAGACAGGTCATGGCACCCAGCTACTGGAGAGCAGCACCACTTCCTTGCTTCATTCATAGTTATTCCTTTATCTGGTCCTGTCACTATGATCCAGGCTAATTTGCACACTTAATGGCAAGGATTTTCTAGATGAGATCACTCTGGCATAATGTAGTTATGAAGCAGCTCCAACTGCAATTATGTCTGAGGGACAATGGCAACATTTGCTCAGCAGATTGACAGAGCTGCTTGGCACAGATGGATGCAATGCATGCCCTGCTGCATAGTGTCAGACACCTCTCCAGACCTATTAATGTTCACTGCAGCCCCAGCTGGCAGCCCACTGCTGAACAACTGATCCAGCCAGCTTCCACAAAGTGCCTTTCTACAGTGAGTCTCAGCTGCCACCAGCGAGTACTGGCCACAACATTGGGATCTGGACATGCACCAGAGGCTCCCTTTGTAGGAACATCCTATCCTGAGAAGTGTAATGACCAAGAGCATTTACTTCAGGATGTGGAAGGCTGCTTCTGTGGCACTAGTTCTAGATGTTCAATTTTCATTGTCTCTGGGTCCCTCTCTCATTTCAGCAGTGGGTGGGCATTGCGCTCTGGCAGCACTGCTTTCTGACAGTGCCTGATGCCCACTGACTGGGGTTACTGCAGGTCAGAGGCAGTGAGCAGCTTGAAGCAGCTGCCATTGGGAGGCATGCAAAGCCACCTGCTGCCTAATTTCCCCTGGAGCTGCTGGGGGTCTGAGTCGGTTGTGGAGATTCACGAGGCAGGAATTATAAAATCTGCAGTTATTTTATTTCCAGAAAGCCTCACCCACAACTTTGTATAAAATTAGTTGGGGTTCAGAAATTTGTTTGGGAAAATCTTCCACAAGGATGCTTACAGGGAATTTAGTAATTCAGGAAAATCAGGAAGCTTGGAAAGGTTTGCTATAAAAAAAATAGCTTTGCCAGACTTACAAATAAAGGCAGCCTGGAGCCTAGGGAGCGTCTGTGCTACTCACGGCGGTGGAGTAGGAATTCAGAGATGGTCCCTTGGCTCCTTGTGGGCAGTCTGGCAGTGCCTTGAAGTGCAGAGCATGGGGCAGCACAGGGTAGAGCTCAGGCTGCTGGCAGCGTACCCACGGTTAGGGCAGAGGCAGGTCCCTTCCACAGGCAGGCAGCAGCTGACGGTCGAGAGCAGGGACTGTGCTTTCTGTCACTGTTCTTGCAGATGCCCCTCAAGGACTGACTCCAAGTATAAGTCAAGGTCTGAGTTCAACGCTGGCAGTCTGGTGCTGGCAGTCCGACACTGGCAGTCCGTGGCTAGCAGTCCCTCTTAGCAGTCTCCTCAACAAAGTCTGCTCCTTTCTGCCCTTTTCTGCTCCTTTCTGCTCCTAGATAATGTGTCCCAATGCCATATCTCTATGCGGGGGCGATTTGCTGTCCCCAGTTCCAGCCTGTGGGGGGGGGGTAAGGTACTTGACACCTACTCCTTTCACATTCCAAACCCCTGGAACCAGAGGTGGGGGGAAGCAGAACAATTTCACACCCCATTCAAACCTTCAGTGGGGCAGGGACTTGGGTGTGCCCCACCACGGGGTCTTGTCACATCATGAGCATCACAACTGCGTTCTGGAGAGACAGCAATTGCAGCAGCTATTCCTGGGTCACTGTGGGGACACTTGTCTTCACCCTGCCATCTGAGGAAGGAGCAGTCATTGCCACTGCAGTGAGTTTTCTCTACTACACTGTGGGAACTTGTAGGAGAGGCAGTTCACGTGCAGCCATGTCAGCTGCATCATCTATGTGCACAATGCCCTCATGTGTCTGGTCAGCATCTCAGTTGTGATCTTGGCTCTGACTTACCTCTGTGATGGACGCAGCACTTATGCAGCAGTTTTCAAGTTTTCTGAGGGCCTCTAGGTGGTACCTCTGACCTGTTTTGTTGCTAGCACAGTAGACATTATTTGGGTGTCCAGGACATGCTGTATGCCTGGGAATAGCAAAGGAGACGTTAGCCTGCCTGTTCAGATCCATGTGTAGACCTTAGCCTTAGCCCACAAAAGCTCCTGTCACAGAATGATTACCTCTGTGCCAGTCATGCCCCCTTTTTCTCTAGACACTGACCCTGCTTTGGTTTGACTGTGGGACCCTCAGCTGCTCTTTTTTTTTAAAAGCCACTACTTTGCTTCTTTACAGTTTCCTCATTGCTTTCACCTCAGCAGCTCTGCATATCAAACTCCTCCTCTGTACCTATGAGGTCAGGCAACAGCATGCATGGCCAGGCAGCCTAGGCTGGGACTCCTTGAAAAAAATTAAGTGTTTTCTGTCTGAAAACAGAAGGAGAATTCCCCACAGGGGACTGACCACCTTTCTGTGAGAGCAGAGCACACCTCTAGGGCTCTGCTAGGAGTGCACTGCAAGTCTCCCACACAAATGCTTGAGCAGGTGTTCTGTCCAGGTTTTGTCAACCTGAGGCTCTGCCTGCTCTTACTCAGCAGACATGGGAGAGGAGCAGACCAGAACAGGATGCAGATGCCTGTGATTTGATTGTGCTGGCTGTTGGCTAATTGGCTTTGTTGTTGTTATTTTGGGGTTTTGTTTGTTTGTTTTGTTTTGTTTGAGGGTGTAGCAGTAGGCGCTGGGCTAATCTCTCCAGAACAAACTATTGTAACTACAGCTCCTGTCAGCTGACACTGTGTTCCTGTTGCATGTAGCTGTTTTACAGGGGCTCCATGAACTATGTAGGGGCACCAGTGTGTGACTGTGATGTGCCATCACAGAAACAAATAAAACAAAGTCAGTTGTGCTCTGTACCTCGAATTTACTTTAATACATTCCCCCCATGACTCTTGGCTGAAGGTGCTCACAGTAAAGGGCAGGACAGCTTGTTGCACCAGGTACATGAAGAAATACTCAGCAGCATGTACAACATTCATGGGAGTTACTTCACAGAGACTAAACTCTGGATGATACTTGCTAAAGAAAACAGTAGTGTGAAAGGAAGAATTGCTTAAACCAAGCATATGTGGTTTCTTGCACTTTTTCAGTATAAGCTTGGGCTCTGATGGGACCAAATGAAAAAAAAAAAAACCCCAAAACCTGTGTGAATGATTGTAAACAACATAGGGGGAAGAGTTTGGAGTTGTTCCAGTCTCCCCATGCTTACTGTTGGCAGTCGTGGCTCCAGCCGCCTGTACAGACTGGGGAGAGACAGCAGCACCCTGGGTGCCCCATTCTGGCCAAGGAGATGATAGTGCCTTGGCTATGGTGTGCCTGGTGGGGATATGGTGGGCACAGTGTGGGGCTGTGACTGAGGATGTTCCTGTCCCTGCTCTGGCAAGGGGGTTGGACATTTTAAAGAGGTACAGGGATCTGCTGGAAAAAGTCCAGCAGAGGGCTACAAGGATGATGAGGGGACTGGACTGGAGCACTGCCTGATGAGAAGAGGCTGAGGGACCTGGGGCTGTCGAGTCTGGAAAATAGAGAGTGGAGAGGGGATCTAATAAATGTTTCTAAATGTCTGAGGGCTGGGTGTGAGGGTTTGGGAGTTCCCTGCCCCCCCACACTTTGTAAAATGATCCAGACTAGAACTCAGCCAGCTGGAAGTTAAGGACTGAAGCTCTATTTATAGCTCAGCACAATATACAAGCAAATATATACACAATAGACAAGAATAGTTACAGAAATATACAAGTTAAAGGGAATACAGAAACACAACTCCCCTCCCAGAAATCAGAGACCCCAGGAGGGGCTCCCAACCACCCTTCCACCTTCTCCCTGCCCCTTTACCTTACCTCAAGGTTTGCCTTACACGCAAGGAGAATTTTGAGTATTGGCCAGGGGGTATTAGAAGAAAAGTGGTTAGTGAATTTACTCAGCAGGGAGGAGAAGCTGCTAGACAGCCCCAGACGCTGTCCCCAGAGACACCGACTGCCATCCCGAGGCACTGACTTATCTTTTGTTTTGAGTTCTTATTCTTAAACATCTCAGCAAGCCTGTGAGTGAAGCAGACATCACTGTTGTTTCCTTTCACAGCCTATANAGTTAGATTGTCTGGTCCTGCTCTGGCAGGGGGGGTTGGACTCGATGGTCTCTTTGGGTCCTTTCCAACCGCTGACATCCTGTGAGCCTGTGAGCCAGTCAGTTCAGGGTTTATTAGCAACGGCAAGTGTGGTAATGTGTGCCAACCACTGGATGGCATTAGTGGTCCAGGTTTTGTTTGACAGAGCCTACCTTCCACAGTCCTACTCTTCATTTGCTAAAGTACTGGAAAATTTGTAGTAGCTAGAAAAAGAAATAAGATAAGCAGGCATGTTGGTGATTTTATACATATGTGCACTTCTCCCTGCCTTCTCTCTTCAATCATTCTTGGTGAAACCCAGAAGTGAAAGAAGACATTCCAGCTGTGCCTCACAAACCAGCAAACCACCCAACAGCTTTTCTGAAATGGCCACTGACTTTGTGCAGCCCATCTCATTCCAGTTTGGGGCAGTTGATTTTCAGCAGTGTTGGGTTTAGGTGGGCCCTGCTTACTTGAACCAACAGTGTGTAAGTTGCTGGTGTCAGGCCCTTCAGAGAAAGTTCTCTTTGGGGAACCCCTCCCTCTGTCTGCCAGGCATTCAGATCTAGGGTTGTGAGAAACCAAAGCCCAGCTGAGCCAGGCAGGGTTTTACAAGCAGTGTTTAATTCCCTGTTGGTGCATAGATCAGTCCATTGCAATTAAAATAAGACCTAAAAGGGATGTTTTGAGATGATCCTTGCTCCATTAAACAAGGACTGTTGCGGTAGACTCCTTATTGCCCTCCTTCTAGTACATCTCTTTAACCAGCCAACGTGCTTCATAAGTAACCCTGTTTTATAGACATTCCAGCTTCAGACCCTCCAGCAAAAGCAGAACTTGGCTAAAACCTAATAGTCTGTTGGATATGCTTTGTAACATTAAGATTTGTGGGTAATAGGTCTGATGAAGCAAAGGGAATGATGCAGGCTTATTAGCTCAAAAAAAAAAAAATTACCCTTCTGAAAGTAGGTTTGTAATTTGAAAAGCTTTTTGAATCTTTGACTGTGTGGCAATAGCAACTGGGGGGGGAAAAAATCTCCTTCCCTTGTTCTACAGTGGTTGGAGAGGATTGCTGATAGTTTTCTGCAAGAGAGAATTTGTATCATGAGGGTTAGAATCATAGACTGCTAAACTTGGAAGGGAGCTCAAGGATCATCCAGTTCCAACCCCCTGCCATAGGCAGGGACACCTCCCACTAGAACAGGTCACTCAAGGCCTCCTCCAACCTGGCCTTCAACACCTCCAGGGAGGCAGCAGCCACAACCTCCCTGGCCAACCTGTGCCAGTGTCTCACCACCCTCACTGGAAAGAACTTCCTCCTAACAAACTGAACTGTCTAGTTGAGTTGAACTGTCTAGTTGGGTTGAACTATCCAGCCTGAAAAGAGATGAGAAAGCCTTCAGGTTTGTACAAATGATTGCTTTAATTTTGCTGGGGATGCAGAGGAGGTCTTTATATGGCATCTTACACCAGACTGAGTGAAAACAAGCTGCAAAGACTCCCCATCCACTGCAGTACATGGAATTGTTCTGTCACGTTCACCTGCTCTATCTGAGGAAGAGGGATTTTAAACTGTATGGCACAGAGATACTTTGTGTGTTGCCTAATACTGCATTAACCACTTAACATCAACAGAAATGGCAGGATGAGATCTCCTGCTCTTTGGCAACATGTAGGACCTTGCCAGGACATAGAGAGGTGAGAAATGTAACAACCTGATGTAACAGAAATCTCTTTGTATGCCCGAGATGGGAATACCAATTTAGGCAACACCTGGCTCCTCTAACATACCATTTCTTGATTATACAGACCACTAAACAATCCACCCTGCCTCAAAAATGAAAGGAAAATGCCAAGGACACAGATGAGCTAATCCCATAAAAGGATTTATTAAGGCTGGTACTGCCCTTGCACCCACTTAACATTGCAGCAGCTGAATTCCATGAGAAGCCTCCAAGGTTTTTTTCCTCTCAGTCAAACCCTGCAAAAGCAGTGTCTATGGCTGGTCATACATACTGCACTTGGAACAGAGCCATTTTCTTCCCCCTGCTTGCAGCACAGACAGGGGCTGTAGTTGGACTGTAGGCAGAAAACAAGTGCCCACGATGGAGAGGCCATTTGCTGGAATTAGAGAGTAGAGTGACTTACTACCTGCATCAGCCTGACAGGGCTGAGTTATGGGAGGACAGCAAAAGTGCTTGTGTAAATAGATGTAATGGAACTAATAAGCACAAATCAATAGGCACAAGCATTCAGCAACACCTAATACCTTCCGGTCCCCTCTAAGCTATGGAATCAAAATCCACCATAGCAGGCAAGGGCAAGATGGATGGGTGTGCTCTCAGCCCAGCCACTTCTGAACTCTTGGACTAGCCAAGACTGTGCTGGCAAATTGCCTACATCAAAGCTTCTCAGAGCTTTAGAGACCAAACAGAAAAATTCAAAAAAGCCTTCACAAAAGGTACATGGTTGTTTAAAATTGTCCTGGAGGACACATCTCCAGAGAAGCTAACCTAGTCTTACCTGTTTTCTGCCTTTCCCCCCAGATCTTACAGCACATATTCTGGCTTGGAGGGTAGAACTTCTGTCCCTGGCTCCTCAAGAAGGTGGAAGGCTTGCCTATACTTGCTGATTGTGGGAGGACCGAGGAGTGAATTCAAGTGCTGGATTCCTAATTATCTGCACTGAGTGATTATCAGGTCAGTGTTTTCACAGATTCACAGATTGCATTGGGTTGGAAGGAACCCTCAATGGTCATCTTGTTTGACCCCCCTGCAGTGAGCAGGGACACCTCCAAATAGATGAGGCTGCTCAGGGCTACCATTGACTCTGATCTTGCATGTCTCCAGGGACAAGGCCTCAACAGCATCCCTTGCACAACCTGTTCCAGTAGTTTTTCAATTTCATTTTCAAGAACTTCTTCCTTATGTTCAACCTAAAGCTATCCTGATCCAGTTTAAAACCATTGCCCCTTATTCTATTGCCACAGGCCCTTCTAAACAGTCCTTCCTCAGCCTTCCTGTAGCTCTCATCTACTCTTAGTCAGGTGACCCGTAGCAGACCCCCACTACGATGTCTCTTTCCCTGTTTTTCCTTTTAATCCTCACCCACAAGCCCTCTGTCACCTCTTCTTCTATCCCTAGGTGGAGCTCCATGGA
>VWYK01069024.1:3191-14197 GCA_013399775.1 Semnornis frantzii
TTCCATCCCTGCCATCCCTGCCCTGCCTGCCATCCCTGCCATCCCTGCCCTGCCTGCCATCCCTTCCATCCCTGCCATCCCTGCCCTGCCTGCATCCCTGCCTTCAGTCATGGGAACCTTTTCCCTGCAGTTTGGGTCTCATTTCTCTTCCTGTTTCCCTCATTGCTCAGGAGGAGCTGTGCTGGTTTGAGGCTAATTGGAATATTTTAATGGAGAAAATTATATTATGGGCTGTGAAAAGCAACCCCTGGTGATGTCTGCTGCACTCCTGGGCTTGTGAGAGGGATAAGAACAAGAACACAAACAGAGATCAGACACTCAGAGAGTCTCAGGCTCTCTGGCTTTTGCCTTCTCCTCTCTGCTAACCTCACTAACCACTTTACTTCTAACCCCCCTGGCCCAGCCTCCAAACTCACCTTGCATGTAAGGCAGACCCTGGGGTAAGGCAGAGGGGTGGGGAGAAGGTGGAAGGGTGGTTGGGAGCCCCTCCTGGGGTCTCTGATGGCTGGCAGGGGAATTGTGTTTCTGTATTGCCTTTACCTTGAGCAGGAGGCTGTTTGGCAGCAAGATCTGTCCCATGGTTGCCTGCTCCTGCCACTCATTCTGCAGCTGCAGCCCAGATGCAGCAATTCTCATCCTGTGTCACCTCCTGGGCCCATTGGAACAGTCTGGTGCAGCTCCAGGTGGGCAGGACACAGAGCAGGGAGGGCCTCTGGAGAGTCTTTCCTTGCAGACACCCTGCAGAAGAGTGAGCTGTGAGGATGGCTCCATGGCATCAGTCCTGGGGCCTTGGCTCCCAAGGTTCCCTCAGCAGTGCCTGTGCTGGTGAGGGATGTGTGCTGGGAGAACATTTGGCAAGCTCTGCATGCCAGCAGTTGTCTGGAGTCTCTCTTCCTTGTGTGGCTTCACCTTGAACTTCACCTTGAAGAGGAGGCTCAGGGCAGAGCTCATTGCTCTCTGCAGCTCCCTGAAGGGAGGTTGTGGCCAGCTGGGGTTGGACTCTGCTGCCAGGCACCCAGGGACAGAAGAAGAGGACACAGCCTCAAGCTGTGCCAGGGCAGGCTCAGGCTGGAGGTTAGGAGGAAGTTGTTAGCAGAGAGAGTGATTGGCATTGGAATGGGCTGCCCAGGGAGGTGGTGCAGTGCCCATCCCTGGGGGTGTTGAATGAAGAGGAGGCTGCATGAGGCACTTAGTGCCAGGGCTTAGTTCATTAGAAGCTGTTGGGTGCCAGGTTGGACTGGATGATCTCAGAGGCCTTTTCCAGCCTGCTTAATTCTGTGGTTCTACCCTTCTGGGACCACCTTCTCCTCCCCCTCCCCACCTGTCCTTTTCATGCCAGGCTGTCAGGCTTGGTCATGTTAACAGAGGAGCCTGAAAGAAAAGATCTCCTCTGCAATGTGGCCCCAGCCCCTTGGGTACTTCCATTCTGTTTTGTCTTTGGGCTCTTCATTTTTGCTTCCCTGGGTTGGCTGCTTTGTGGCTCTTGGCATTGATTTCCATCTCAGGGACTTGCATGCTTGGTACCAGGGAGTGTTCAGCCTCCCCTCCTGGCAGAAGGAATTGTGCTGGGCTAATGAGCAAGGAAACTGCCTGCAGCTTGCTTTGCAGTTTGCTTTGCCTTGCTTGGGCTGTTCTGCCCCAGGAGTCATCTGCAAAGTTGTTCATGGTCGAGTTTACAGCAAGGCTGCAGCCAGGCTGGGAGGAGGCTCTGCAGCACTCACTCTGCACTGGTCCAGCTGTGTGCAGAGGAGCTCAAGGCTTGGAAGGAGACACAGGAACCTCTCAAGGTCAGAGGAACTATTGTTTAGCTTGTGCAGGCTTCAGTGCTTTAGCAGGAGCAGCTCTGTGGACCTCTAGTGGTCTGCACATTAGACTTGGAGCTGCTGGGTTTAGGCAGGAGGTTGGTGGAGATCCACCCCCTGGGCACTAGGTGTGGAGCATCTCTGAGGGAGCTCTGGGCTCTGCTCTGCCTTTTGTATGTCAGAAGATGAGCAACATTTCAAAAGGCAGCTCCAAAAGTGTTGCCCAGCAAAATGGGCAACAGAGTCACAGGTTCACAGAACAGAGCTGCTTGGGAGAGACCTTCAAGATCCTCCAGTCCAGACCTCAGCAGAACTCTGCAGGGTCAGCACTAAACCATCACCTAAGCACAGCTCCACAGGCTGCTGGGACACCCCCAAGGATGGGGACTCCAGCACTGCCCTGGGCAGATCATTCCAATGGCTGAGGATCCTCAGAGGGCCTACAGGAAAGCTGGGAGGGACTTTTTAGGCTGTCAGATAGGGATGGGACTGAGGGGAATGGAACCAAGCTGGAAGTAGGGAGAGTCAGCCTGGGTGGTAGGGAGAAGTTGTTCAGCAGGAGGGTGGTGAGAGCCTGGCAGGGGTTGCCCAGGGAGGTGGTGGAAGCCTCATCCCTGGAGGTGTTTCAGGCCAGGCTGGATGAGGCTGTGGGCAGCCTGAGCTGGTGTGAGGTGTCCCTGGGCATGGCAGGAGGGGTGGAGCTGGATGCTCCTTGTGGTGCCTTCCAGCCCTGACTGATTCTGTGACTCTGTGACTCTGTGACTCTGTGACTCTGTGACTCTGTGACTCTGTGACTCTGTGATTCTGTGACTCTGTGACTCTGTGGCTGTGACTCTGTGATTCTGTGACTCTGTGATTCTGTGACTCTGTGACTCTGTGGTTCTGTCATTAGGGTTCTGATGCATCTTTCAAGCCCCAGAACACTGCAAACATATTTTCATCACCTGCCGTGCAGGCTGCCCCCCCCCAGCACAGCTGCTGCCAGCCACACTGAAGCAGCAGAATCCCTTCCCTGATGGGTTGCTTCATACCAGGTTTTAGGGAGACTTGGCCTGGCCCAGACTCTGCTTTCCTGGCTGCTAATCAAAGAGCTGCCCCCAGCCCCAGTGCAAACCTGGGGGGCCCAGGCTGTGCCTTCCAGTGCTGCTGTCAGGCAGAGGGTTTGGGCAGTGAGCAGAGCCAAGGCTGCTCTGACAGCACAGGCAGGACCTGGGGCTCTGAGGGTTGCTGACTCCCCTTTGGGGCACCTGGAATCACTTAGATCTTGTTAGCCCAGGGATTAGGGCTGTGGGGTTTTCAGTGTGTCACCATTTTTGTAACCTGTTAAGCACACAAACAGTGTTTGCAAAGGGAAATGAAGGGATGTGGATGCCTCACTTAATTGCATTGGGTTCTGCCTCCACCAGGATGCTTTGTTTGGATTTGCTGCAGGGCTACAATTCTTGTCAGAGGCTGATGGACTTTCCTCTGCCTTCATCTGGATCTGATTCCCTCTTGGAAGGTTGACTAACAGCAGAAACATCTGAGGAAAGAGCTTTTCACTTGGAGCCCTTCACAGCTGTAATTGCAAATTATCAGCCTGCATTAAGGGAGGGGAGAAATGATTAGGAAAAGGGTCCCTGGCTCAGTGAGCTCAACACATCCTGATGTTGTCTAGGAGTCTTCTGGTGTGCTCTGACCATCCAGGGGCATGCTCTCAGACTCAGCTGAGTGCTCTCCCTTGTCCCTCTGATACCTCCTGGGTAGTGTTTAGAAGGCTGGAAGTGGCTGAGGTGCAGAGCTGCTGACTCCTGCTCTGTCTGCACTGGGCAGGGCATGCCTGGGGGCACAGGCACTAGGGAGGGCTGCAGGGCACTTGGCTGCACAGTGAGCTCAAACAAGGCAATCAGAGGGCCTGGCTCAGGAGCAGTGTGGGCAGCAGGAGCAGGGAGGTTCTTGTGCCCCTGTGCTCAGCACTGCTCAGGCCACACCTTGAGTGCTGTGTTCAGTTCTGGGCCTCTCCATTCAAGAGAGATGTTGAGGTGCTGGAAGGTGCCCAGAGAAGGGCAGCAAGGCTGGGGAGGGGCCTGGAGCACAGCCCTGTGAGGAGAGGCTGAGGGAGCTGGGGGTGTGCAGCCTGCAGGAGAGGAGGCTCAGGGCAGAGCTCATTGCTCTCTGCAGCTCCCTGAAGGGAGGTTGTGGGCAGCTGGGGTTGGGCTCTGCTGCCAGGCACCCAGGGACAGAAGAAGAGGACACAGCCTCAAGCTGTGCCAGGGCAGGCTCAGGCTGGAGGTTAGGAGGAAGTTGTTGGCAGAGAGAGTGATTGGCATTGGGATGGGCTGCCCAGGGAGGTGGTGGAGTGCCCATNGTGCCCAGTTTTGGACCTCTCAGTTCAAGAGGGAGAAGGATCTGCCAGAGAGACTCCAGGGGAGGCTATGAGGGTGACTGGGGGCAGTTGAACATCTCTGCTGTGAAGAAAGGCTGAGAGCCCTGGGGCTGGGTAGGCTGGGGAGGAGAAGGCTGAGAGGGGACCTGAGCAGTGTCTGTAGCTGTCTGAGGGGTGGGTGTCAGGATGCAGTGCCAGGCTCTTGTGCTGGTGCCCAGTGACAGGACAAGGAACAACAGGGCCAGGCTGGAACCCAGGAGGTTCCACCTCAGCATGAGGAGAAAGTTGTTTGGTGTGAGGCTGCTGGAGCCTGGAGCAGGCTGCCCAGAGAGGCTGTGGAGAGATCCAAAACCCCCCTGGATGTGTTGCTGTGTGCCCTGCCCTAGGGCATCTTGCTCTGGCAGGAGGGCTGGACTGGAGGATCTCTGGAGGTCCCTTCCAAGCCCTGGCATTCTGAGTCTCTGTGCCCCACTCCTCAGTGTGTAGAGTCACAGAACAGTTTGGGTTGGAAAAGACCTCTGAGATCACAGCAAGGATACTCAGGAGCAGGAGAGGCTCGAGGTGTGGACTCCTCGTCTTGTGCAGTCAGGGATCAAGGAGCTACTTGCTTCTTGCCTGGGAATGCTCAGAGAAAGTAACAGCAAGTCAGGGAGGGTCCTGCTGCTGAAGGTGCTGCTGAGGGATGCCCTGGGCAGGGTGGGACAGCCTGGTTTGGCTCTTCAGGTTAAAAGCAACACAGAAGGGACCCTCCAAGGCCAACTTGTCCATCTCCTGCAGGCAGCAGGGACATCTCCAGCTAGAGCAGGCTGCACAGGGCCACAGCAAGTTTGACCTTCAGTGTCTCCAGGGATGAGGCATCAAGCACCTTCCTGGGCAGCCTNGGCGCAAGCACCTGCCTGGGCAGCCTGGGCCAGTCTCTCCCCACCCTCACTCTGCAGAGCTTCCTCCTGCTGTCCAACCTAACTCTGCCCTGCTCCAGTTCCAAACCACTGCCCTCAGCCTGTCCCCACAGCCCCTGGGAACAGTCCCTGCCCAGCTGTGGGTGCCCTTCAGACACTGAAATGCAGCTCTGAGGTCTCCCTGGAGCCTTCTCCTCTCCAGGCTGAATGATCCCAACTCTCTCAGCCTGTTCTTGAGTTTCTGCAGACCTCTCATCATCCTTGTGACCTTCTCTGGACCCTCTCCATCAGGTCCCTCCTGTGTGGAGGGCTCCAGAGCTGCACACAGCCCTGCAGGTGAGGTCTGAGCAGAGCAGAGCAGGGGCCAGGATCTCCTCGCTCAGTGGTTTTGCCAAGCTGCTTTGCTTGGTGCCCAGGCTATGGTTTGCCTTCTGGGCTGCAGGTGCCCAGTAACAGGTTCTTGTGGGAGAGCCTTTCTGGAGGGCAGCTGCACCATTGGGTGTCTGAGCCAGGGATCCTTTCTTGAAGGTGTCATCTGCTGGTGTGGGATGTGAGCCTGTGAGGACCTTGAGCAGAGCAGTCAGTAGATGTCAGCAGAAACTGAGCCATTCCTCCCCCCGTGGGGCTGAGCTCTTCCCGGAGCTGGCAGTGTGTGTGCAGCACCCAGGGTGGGTTTGCTTAACCCCTTGGTGATCCTTCTCCTGGTCACCATTCCATCTTGTCCCTAAGCAGCCATGCAAGAGTCGATTCTTCATCTTCCTTGGCTTTATTTCCTGGGCACCAACCTTCCCTCTAGCTCTGAGCTGGCCTCTGACCCTTTCCTCCACGCCACAGCAGCACCTGAAGCTGTCCCCTGCTCAGGGCTATAGCTGCTGCTCCTCACAACTCCCATTTGCTTCTGCCATGAGCCTGCATCTAGGCTTTAGTGATCACAGGATGGGAGGGGTTGGAAGGGACCTGTGGGGATCACCCAATCCAACGCCCTGCCAGGGCAGGGTCACCAAGAGAAGGACTGCAGCTGGGCTCTGAGGAGAGCAGAGCCAAGGGGCACAATCCCCTCCCTTGCCCTGCTGCCCCCACTGCTCTTGCTGCAGCCCAGCACACAGTTGCTGGCTGGGCTGCACTCACACTGCAGCCTCCTCTTGAGCTTTTCCTCACCCCACACCCCCAGGACCTGTTCCTCAGGGCTGCTCTCAGCCATTCCCCCCCCAGCCTGGAGCTCTGCTTGGCATTGTGCCTCCCCAGCTGCAGGACCTTCCACTTGGTCTTGTTGAATGTCCTGAGGTTGGCCTGGGCACAGCTCTGCAGCCTGTGCAGGTCCCTCTGGATGGATCCCTGCCCTCTAGCAAGTGACTGTGCCACACAGCTTGGTGCCAGCTGCACACTTGCTGAGGCTGCACTGATTCCTCTGTCCATATCCTCATGGATATTGTCCAGGGCACTTTGAATCTGCCTCTCCAAAGACACAAGTTCTGTGCACTCCCTTCTCAAGAGCCTCTCAGCCCTGCTGATAAGCTCAGAGTGCTCCTGAGCCCCTGATGTGTGTCCCTGGCCTGGCTGGGAGCACCACAGCACCTGCTCAGCCTGGCTGCTCAGCAAGTCACACTGGGGAGCTCCTCCTCTCCTGACACATGCTCACCCTTGCTGTGCCACTGGTGTCATCTCCACCAGCCTCTGAGTCACTGCAATTTTGGACCCATCAACCTCCTGGCTTCCTCCTCTGCCTTTCTGTTGTTTTGATTTCAAAGATGTGCAGCAACAGCCCTAATCCATAGCCCAGATTTAGCACCCTTGGATCTCTGCCCACAAACATGTCAGATCAGAAGTCTTTAAGCCATTTCCTTTCCTCTCTGGGCTCTGTTCTCCCATCTGAAGGGGGCTGGGGGGGCTCTCATCAGTGCTTACAAGTGTCCCAGGGGTGGGGGTCAGGAAGACTGGGCCAGGCTCTTCTCAGTGACAGGACGAGAGGGACTGGAAGTGAAGTTGAGCACAGGAAGCTCCATCTACATGTGAGGAGGAACTGCTTTAACTGCAAGGTGAGAGAGCCCTGGAGCAGGCTGCCCAGAGAGGTGGCAAAGTCTCTTTCTCTGGAGACATTCAAGTCCCACCTGGATGTGTTCTGTGTGACCTGCTCTGGCAGCAGGGTTGGACTCGATGACCTCCAGAGGCCCTTTCCAACTCCTACCACTCTGTGACTGTGAGTTGCCTCTCCAGCCACAGCCATTTGCTCTCCCTCCTCCTTCAGGGCCTGGGCAGTGGCACTGAGGGTGGCTCTTTGCTGCTACCAGAGCAGCAGCTGGCACACTGCTGCTTGTCTTGGCTGGGGGTGGGCTGGCAGGGGGCAGGGCTGGGTGCCACTGAGCACCCTCCTGGGCAGCTGCTCAATCACAGACCACTGGGGCCTGGGAGGGCAGTGCCAGGATTGCTGTCTGCATGTCCTCTGCTTCTGCACCTCCACAGGCAGCTGCCTGCTGCTGGAACTGGAGAGCTGAGCCAGAGAATCCTGCAGTGGTTTGGGTGGGAAGGGACCAGTGAAGGTCATCCAGTCCTGGGCCTTGTGGTATGTCCTGTAAGAGCTGTCCTTAGCCAGAGACATTCTGAGCTGTTCTTCATCCTCCCATCCGCTCCCAGTCAACTTAAGCAGCCTCAGCATGAGTCCAGGGCTGTACTGGGACCCCTCCTTCTTACTTCAGGAGGTAAACCAAATGGAGCTGAGGGGCTGCTGGCCCTCAGTTATCCCCCCCCTGGATAAAACCAGAGGGAGCTGAGGGGCTGCTGGCCCTCAGTTATCCCTCCCTGGACAAAACCAGAGGGAGCTGAGGGGCTGCTGGCCCTCAGTTATCCCTCCCTGGACAAAACCAGAGGGAGCTGAGGGGCTGCTGGCCCTCAGTTATCCCTCCCTGGACAAAACCAGAGGGAGCTGAGAGGCTGCTGGCCCTCAGTTATCCCTCCCTGGATACATTCTGTAAGCAACTTTTCAGGGCTGCAGGACTCCTTTGTGTGATGCTGTGGCAGTGATTGCTTCCTGCATTGCAATTCCTTCTCTTCACAAGGAACCACTTTCTTTACTTCCCCACTGGAACAAGATCACCATCATGTTCTTTCTGCAAAGTAGCAATTTCCTCGTGTTTAGGTGGATCTTCCCATGTTCCAGTCTGTGCCCACTGCCTGTGCCCACTGCCTGTGCCCACTGTGCTGTCCCTGGGCACCACTGAGCAGAGTCTGGCCCCAGGCTCTTGCCCCCCACAGCTCCTTTAGCTCTTGCTGAGCATTGCTCAGCTGCCCTCTGGGGCTGCTCTTGTGCAGGCTCTCAGCCCCAGGGCTCTCAGCCTTTGCTGCTCCCAGAGCTGCTCCAGGCCCCTCAGCAGCTCTGCAGCCTGCCCTGGGCTCTCTGCAGCAGTTCTCTGTCTCTCTGCAGCTGGGGAGCCAGAGCTGGACCCAGCACTGCAGATGTGGTCTGACCAGGGCAGAGCAGAGGGGAAGCAGAACCTTCTTTGATCTATTGGTGACACTCTTTCCTCATGCCCCCAGGACCCCATTTGCCTCCTTGTCCCCCAGGGCACATTGCTGCCCCATGGGAACTTGTTGTCCCCCAGCACTCTCAGCTCCTGCTCCTTGCAGCTGCTTCCCTCACCTCTACTGTTCCTCCCCAGGGCCTCCCTTGCCTTTGGAGAACTTCACGAGGTTGTGTAACCTCAGATAATCCAAGGTCCTGTATTTTGGACCCTACCAGTGTTGCTCAGATGCTTTTATTCACTGCAGTGCTGCCTAGGTGCTGTGTGGTGACAGAGAGCTTGTGTTGGAGGAGCCATCGAGTGGCACCTGCCTGATGGCAGTGTTGGTGTCAGAGTGTCCTGCTTCTGCTTTGAGGTAGATCCTGCTCAAGCTTTCCAAGCCAGCTGAAGTACCCTGAGCTTACTGAAAGCTTACTGCAGCAGATGCAGCTGGGGTCTGTCTCCAGGCTGGTGCCCCAGCTGCAGGGAGTGTGTGAGGGGGTTCCATGCAGTGAATGTCTCCTGCTGGGGCTGGCTCTGTGCTCGTTTTTGGAGCACCTCTTTCCAAACTGTCCTTGACCTGAGTCTAAACCTACATCCCACAGCCCAGCTGTCTGACACTAACACAGCCTCTGTGCAGGCTGGGCAGGAGGACCATGTGCTGCCAGTGCCCCTTCTGCCTGCCCAAGGACAAGGCAGTGCCTTGTGTGCTCCTGGACACCTCCTGGCTCCCTCTTCTCCTTCCACGTTGACTCAGCAGGTTTCAGAGGAAGCTTTGATTTTCGTCTGGCATGGAAGCAAACACTGTTACCTTCCCACCCCAGCTCTTTGTAGAAAGCCTCCAAATGACCATCCCAGCTGTGTCTAATGTTCACAGGAGAACAGGATACATCCTGCTGCCCTGCCAGCTCCCCTGCTGCCTGCCCCTGCAGATGAATGGGAAGTGAGGGAGGCAGCCACAGCCTCTCGCACGCCACCGGCGCTGCTGGCAGCAGCTGGGAGCAGCTGGGAGGCAGTGCAGCAGGTACCTGGTGTGTGGAAGAGCAGCTCTCACCTCAGCCCCTTTGTGTAGTCTGCTTGGGTCACTGTTTGATGTGCAGGACCTCTTCCATCTGAGACTTGGCAGGCTGTGCTTTCCTGGTCCTTTCAGCTCGCTCTCAGAGGTAGAGACAAGGATGTTTTTTTCATTAAGGGAGTGTGGAGGAAAAGTCCTTGGCAAGCCATAATTTGGTTCTCAATTGGAAGCAGCAGCACTTTGCAGGAAGGGATGAGCCCCCCTTTGGCATGGGAATGAGTGGAGCTGACTGTTGCTGGTTCGTTGCCGAGTGTGTGAAGCTCTTAGCAGACTCAGTGGGCTCCAGAGCCTGAGCTGGGCTCACACCTGCCTTGGGAGCAGCCAACCTGAGAGTGCTTCCAGTAGCAAGAGACCTTTCAGCTCATCCAGTCCAACCATCGACCCAGCACTGCCAGGGCACCTCCAAGCCATGGCTCTCAGCACCACCTCTCCCTGCCTTTGAAGCCCCTCCAGGGATGCAGACTCCAGCACTGCTCCCAGCAGCCCATTCCAGGCCTTGACAGCCCTTTTGGGGAAGAAATTGTACAACCTGAGGCCTTTCCTTCTTCTCCCATCACTTGCTACTTGGGAGAAGAGCCCAACCCTCACCTCACTCCAACCTTCTTTCAGGGAGCTGTAGAGAGCAATGAGGTCTCCCCTCAGCCTCCTTTTCACAGGCTGTACAACCTCTGGTCCCTCAGCTGCTCCTCAGCAACCCTTCCCCAGCTTTGTTGCCCTTCTCTGGACCTGCTCCAGGTCCTCAATGTCTTTCTTGGAGTGAGGGCTGCAAAACTGAACCCAAGCTTTGAGATGCATCTTCCCCGAGTGCCCAGTCTGGGGGGACAATCCCTGCCCTGCTCTTGCTGGCCACACCATTTCTGACCCAAGCCAGGATGCTGGTGCCCTTCTTGCCCACCTGGGCACAGCCTGGCTGGTCCCCAGCTGCCTGAGCAGCAATCCCATCTGGCTGATGGTGCTCCCCTCGGGCATTCCTTGGCATTCCTGGTCTGGCTTCTGCTGGCTGGAGGAGCTGAGCTGTGCTAAGCAGCAGATCTGTGTCAGCCTTGCAGTGACTCACTCCTCACCCTGCACTTCCTTCTGATTAGTATCAGACCATGATTTAATCAAGGCTTTCACTACCAGGCAGATTGCAGTCCTGGCTGCAGGCTGTAAATCAGGATGTAAATAGAAACCTCCAGAATGAATTTGTCAGCCAAGAGGTTCCAGTTTGTCACAACTCTTCCTCCACCACGAGAATGTGTTTTTGCAATTAGAAAGCAGTGCTCAGTCCAAGTGCTGTGTTCTGTTAGACAGGAAAAAAGAGCTGTGGCAGAATGGAACTCAGCCTGGGCTCCTGGGGGGAAATGACTACAGAAAGCAACCCAGGAGCAG
>VWYK01069026.1:28070-39093 GCA_013399775.1 Semnornis frantzii
CAAGAGTAACAAAATCCCCAAAGGAAAAAAAAAAATCATCATTATCACATTTGAAATCTTCCATCTGCCCCCCACTTCCAAATGTGCTTTTTGAGGAGCTGCAAATGCTTGTTGGCATAGAAACTACAGAGCTGGAGCAAAGCATGCAAATGGAAAAGGAGCCTGAGCAACAGGGACTGAGCCTCTGCAAAGCTGCCTCAAATCTTTTAGCAGGCCAAGAAAACTGGCCAGATGTTACTTGAATTACAATGGCACTGAATATTTTGGGTTTTCTGTTTGTTCCTGAATCCCCAAAAGCTTGAGGATGTAGAGGCTGCAAGAGCCACTTAGCAGTGGGCTTTCTTTTCTTAGGAAAGAAACTCTAGTCCAGAAATACTGCTAAAATCTGTTTGGCTCCAAGTGGTGCCAAATCATCATTAAAACATGTGGATATTTCTGTGCTTGAATCTGTTGGAGATGCATTCAGGATCCAGTTCTGTTAAATTAAGCAGCAATATTGGCCTGGATGTTGTTTGAAATATGAAATGTGGCAGTCGGAACACCAAGCAAAATGTTTGCACATTTGAATCTCTCCAGGAGTTGGGTTTTTATTTTTTTTTTTTTATTACTTTAAATTTTATTCCAAGGAATAATCAAGAGCCCTTAAAAACTGTCCCTGCTCTCCTTCCCCCTGTGCCAGGCTCTGGCAGTGGTGCAGTGTCCCAGTTCCTTGCTTTCAAGAAGAATGTGGACTTGATGGAGAGGCTCCAGAAGGGCCACAAAAGTGATCAGAGGGATGGAGCACCTCTGCTGTGTAGACAGGCTGGGAGAGTTGGGGTTGTTCAGCCTGGGGAGGAGAAGGCTGCAGGGATACCTTAGAGCAGCCTTCCAGGACATGAAGGGGCTGGTAGGCTCCAAATTCAGCCATGCTTTTCTCTTTCTGGTAGAGGACAGGATGAGGATTAATGAGTTTAAGTTAGAAGAGGGGATGCTAGGATGCTAGGAAGAAGTTCTTTACAGTGAGGGTGGTGAGACACTGGCACAGGTTGCCCAGGGAGGTTGTGGAGCACAGAATCACCCAACGTGATCAAAGATCACGTTGGGTGATTCTGTGCTCCACAACCTNCCTGGAGGTGTTGAGAACCAGGCTGGATGAGGCCTTGAGTGACCTGTTGTAGTGGGAGGTGTCCCTGCCCATGGTGGGGGGGTTGGAACTGGATGAGCTTTGAGGTCCCTCTCAACCTAACCCATTCTGTGATTCTGTGGCATGGTCTAATAGTTGTACACAGGGAGATTCACAGCTTGCAACAGGGTGGATAGGACCTGACAGTGCAGGGTTAGTGGTTGGACTTGCTCTGAAAGGTCTCTTCCAACCAAAAGGATTCTGTGATTCTCTGCAGGGCTTTACAGGAGGTTTTTTCAGTATGAAGAGGAAGAGGAGTGCTGAATGCAGTATGAAATGACAGGCATTTGGGGTTGCTTTACAGCTGATCCTTTGCCTTGTTCCTTCTAAAGAAGGACTTAGGAAAAAAAAAATAAAGAGTGCTCCAGGCATGTTGCCAGCACATGGACCTGTAAGGGGACTGCCAAGAGATTACTGAGGTAATGGCAGAGCCAAGGGAATGTTCTCATTGCAGCCACCTGGGCTGATGTCCTGATTCCCATGATCTCAGTGGGCCTTTGCTCCCTCTTTCTTTAAGTGGGGGAGAAAGCCTCTGAGCAGTCCTGCTGGGATGAAAATCCTGTCTGCTCATGGCTGTGGCTTACAAACGTTTGTGCTTGTATCAGGTGTCTGCTGACACCTTACACCTGACCTGGCAAGGAGGAGACAGCACAGCTGTCTCCATGGGGGGCTGCAGAGCAATGCTGCTCCAGACTGCAAGGTGTTCCTACTCTTGCAGGATTGGGACCTTGGTCAAAGTCTTAGAATCATGGAATGGTTTGGGTTGGGAGGGACCTTAAAGATCATTTAGTTCTAATCTCCTTGCCATGGGCAGAGACACCTTCCACTAAACCAGGCTGCTCAAGGCCTTGACCTGTTAGGGCTGTTGCCATACCATGGACACGGTGCAGGGTACAAACCAAGAGATTTGCAAAGGGTTTCACTTCCTCTCAGAGGTTTTGCTTTGACCCAAGGCATCATTGAGCCTAAACCAGGGGACACTTTTGGAGCAGGAGGAGTTTTGAGGGATGGGTGTTAGGAGCAACCCTGTTCCTGCAGCTCCCAGGTGCTTTGCCAGGCCACAGCTGCAGCTCCCACATGGACATTAATCTGTTGAGAGCCACATAGAGTCCCAGCATGGTGGAGGCTGCAAGGGAACTCTGGAGATTGTCAAGTCCAACCTCTCTACTAAAGCAGGACACCCACAGCAGCTTGCCCAGGATCACAGTGGCCAGATGAGTTTGGATTCTCTCCAGAGAAGGAGACTCCACAACCTCTCTGGTCAGCCTGCTCCAGGGCTCCAGCATCCTCACACCAAAGAAGCTTCTCCTCATCTTCAGATGGAACTCCTGGGTTCCAGTTTTTGCCTTTTGCCCCTTGTCCTGTCACTGGGCACCACTGTAAAGTTTCTGGCCCCATCCTCTTTTCCCTGCCCTTTAGCTCTTGCTGGGCACTGAGAAGATCTCTTTTCTCAAATGTGCTGAGGAGGCAAAAAAAAAAAAAAGCCAAGTGATGTTTGCCAGGTGCTGCTGCAGCTCTTTGCTTGACTTTGACCTGTCTGGGATCATCCCCCAGGCTGTGTGAGGTGTAACCCATGTGCCATGGTAACACTGCAACATCTTCCTTTCACTGGCAGTGTCTGGGTCTATAGTGGCAGCTGCTGATTAGCAGGGAATCCTGGAAGCTTTCTTGGAGGACCATATTCAGCCCAGCTGGTTGGGTTTTCTTGGTTTGTGCACTGAAAGGGCTGGAATTTGGTTGCACAAGTGCAGCAGGAGTTATCCATCAAAGGCACACGGGAAGGAGCTGCCTTGCTGTGATGCTCTGGTTCTGGGTTTGAAGTCAACACGAGAATGATTCAGCCACTAAAGAGATTCAAGTGGAACACCAAAGCCTGCAGCCACCAAGCAAAGGGCTGGAGGAGAGAAAGCTGATCTAACTTAGAGGAAGGGCTGAGGGAGCTGTGGCTGTTTAGCTTGGAGAAGAGGACGTCAAGGGGGGGATCTTGCCAATGCTCACAAGGGATGGGTGTTGGGAGGATGGGGCCAGGCTCTTCTCAGTGGTCCCCAGTGACAGGACAGGAGGAAATGGGCACAAACCTGAACACAGGAAGTTCCACCTAAACATGAAGGGGAGCTTGCTATCAGGAAGAAATTCTTTGCAGTGAGGGTGGGAAGATACTGGCACAGGTTGCCCAGTGAGGCTGTGGATGCTCCCTCCCTGGAGGTGTTCAAGACCAGGCTGGATGAGGCCTTGAGCAATCTGGAATGATAGGAGGTGCTCAGGGATGTCCAATGACAGGACAAGGGGCAGTGGGGGCAAGCTGGAGCAGAGGAGGTTTCATGTGAACATAAGGAAGAACTTCTTCACTGTGAGGGTACTGGAGCCCTGGAGCAGGCAGCTCGGGGAGGTTGTGGAGTCTCCTTCTGTGGAGACTTTGAAAACTCTCCTGGATGTGTTCCTGTGTGACCTGGCCTAGGTGATCCTGCTCTGGCAGGGAGGTTGGACTGGATGAACCTCAGAGGTAGCTTCCAACCCCTAATGTTCTGTGATTCTGTGACTCCTCAGAATTTCTTGCTTCTGTTGGTTGCTTCAGATGTGACTGACTTCTCGTGTGAGTCTGGACTGCGTCCTGGTGTCACCGATTCACCCACGTGGCAGTGGGCATAGGAAGCTCCTTAGGGATTGCAAGTTTACTATTTGCCCTCCAGAAAACATAGAGGGAGGAGGTACTACTGTGTTTGTGGTGTATGTTGACATGGTTGGGCTTTGGGGGTTGTTTTTAAGTAATGGAGCTTCAAGTGCTCCAACTTCACTGAGGTTCGAAGTTGAGTCATCCCAAACAGACTGTCCCAAAACAGCCTTTGCTGGCCCTGCTTGGCCAGGCAAGGTGACTCAGTCAGTAGAGCATGACTTCACATCCAGTTCTGTACCATGTTCCTCTATGCCATACATTTCATAGATTCATAGAACAGTTTGGATTGGAAGGGTCCTTAGAGATCATTCAGTTCCAACCCGTGGGCAGGGACATCTCCCACCAGCCCAGACTGCTCAAGGCCTCATCCAACCTGGCCTTNCTCTGAACCTTGTCTAATAGTTCCATGTCCTTCTTTTGCTGGGAGCACTAGAAGTGGGCACAGTGCTCTGGGCAGGGTCTCACCAAGGCAGATTTGTGGAGGACCACTCCAGAAATTTTTGGCAGTTAATTATCCAAGCATTGATTTTTTTTCCACCTGCAAAATGGACACATTTGTTTTACCTGCTGTCCCCAGCTCTTACTATCAATTGCTTTATAGGAATTCACAGAATCATAGAATGGTAAGGTTGGAAGGGACCTCGAGGATCACCTAGTTCCAACCCCCTGCCATAGGCAGGGACACCTCCCACTAGCACAGGTCACTCAAGGCCTCCTCCAACCTGGCCTTCAACACTTCCAGGGAGGGAGCAGCCACAACCTCCCTGGGCAACCTGTGCCAGTGTCTCACCACCCTCACTACAAACAACTTCCTCCTAACATCCACTTTCAGTCTCCCCTCTGCCAGTTCAAACCCATTGCCCCTTGTCCTGCCATTCCCAGACCTTGTCAATAGTCCCTTCCCAGCCTTCCTGGAGCCCCCTTCACGTATTGGAAGGCCACTCTAAGTTCTCCTCAAGGTCCTCTCTTCTGCAGGCTGCAGAGCCCCAACTCTCTCTGCCTGTCCTCAGAGCAGAGCTGCTGCAGCCCTCTGAGCATCTTGCTGGCCTCCTCTGGACCTGCTCCAACACTTCCATGTCCTTCCTGTGCTGGGGGCTCCAGAACTGCAGACAAATTCCTAGGAATTTGGCTTGCTGCAGGACACTGAAGCAAAGGACACTGTGACCATCTGGCTCTTTTTCACATGGTGATCTTTAGATGCTTTTTTCAGTGTGTGCTCTGCTTTTGAGCAGGAAGTAGTTTACCTTGCACTTCCTCCAGGAGTGCTAGGTGACTAGAACAATCTCCATAAGATAAAAGTCATGCCCATGGCACTGGTTGGAATAAAACTGTGTGTACTACCTGGTGAGAGGTGCACAGCCTTGCAGAGTGCAGGCTGGGACTTTGCTGCCAGGGCTGGAGCAGGAATAGATCCCTGTGTCAATTGTGTTCTGGAAAAGTCAGTGTGCTGGAAAGAGAGCAGGTTTTCAAGGCCTAGGGTGAGACCCTCTGGCAGTTCTGATGGATGTTTGCAGGATTTGAGGGGTTTTTTTAGTGCTTTTTGTTTACACTTTTCCCTCTGGGTGACTGCTTTTGTCCTCCTGTGAGCACGTTCAAGAGGACAGCATTGCTGCTTGTGTTGGCTTTGGCTGCTGTGTCAGTAAAGTGGCCTTTACAAGCTCTGAACCTCTTTGGAGTGTCTGGTTTGTTAGAGCCCAAGGCCTCACTTTCAGAAGTGTGAAGAATCAGAGGTTTACATCAGCTTTAGTGCTGGGCACTGGCTCCAGCAATGGCTCAGGGATTCTCCAGGGGCTTTGTCCTTTATGTGGTGGAAGGAGGCCATGGTTGCTCCTGCTGGTGCAGCTCCCTTGGCTTTTCCTACTGTGGTGATGCAGTCTGGGGCTCTGCTCCCTCAGAGATGAAGGTAATTTTCTGAAGGAGAGATTACAGCCTGGCCTCAGCCCAAGCATGTTGGGAAATGAAGGCTGTGCTGAGTCAGCCTCCGGTGGGGCATGTTTAAAGAGCCATGGCTTTATTTCCTGCTCTCCTCTGTGTCCATTTTGTGCCATATCTGGCAGATTTCTAAAAGGTGCTGAGCTCTTGTGATTCCTGACGAAGGCTCTGGAGGGTGGAGGTACTGACTGCCTCTGCAGATCAGGCTATAGATAACTCAGCTCTGACACTTTTTGCCCTCCCTCCTCTTTCTTGCCTGCACAGAGAGGTTCTGTGTCATCGCCATGGGATTTACTGCCTTCAGCATGAGGACCTTTGATGTGAGCAGGCTATGAGAGAGAAGAGTTACAGCTGCATAGAGAAGCTGGCTTCCCACTTCAGCCCTAATGCATGCCCTTGATGGGAAAAAGTTGAGCTTAAAGCTGGCAAAACATATCCAGAAGACATTAATGCTTTCATTTTGATCAACTTCACGTTGAGTCCTCAACCTGTGTTGAGAGCAGGTGTGCTTGAGCAGTACTGCTCTGCCTTTTGCAGCGCTGTGCTAGGAGCAAGACAGGACTGGCCTCTTAGCTTATTCTCCTCTGGAACCACCCTACCTAGCCTAGGGTAAGCAAATGACTCTGCCTTTGCTTTCTTTTCCCCTCTACCTGTCCTCAAGGAAACAATATAAATTCCAGTGCCTCGACTGTGCATCTGTTGAGGGGGAAAAGGGGATTTTGAGACAGTGCTGAAGTGTGGTTTTCCCTCCGCGCAGCAAACCAATTGTTCATTAATGAAATCCGTTAATAATTCTCTTACACCAAGCCTGGTGGTGAAGTGACTCTGCTGTAATTCCTTTGGATCGACCAGAGCTGCAGGTATGTGTGTCTTCATTGCATTCAAAAAGAGGAAAAAAAAAAAAAAAAAAAGAAAAAAAGCCAAGGCAGAAAGCAAAGCAATGCTTGCAAATTGGTCTTTGTTTCCAAGGAAACAAACTTGACATGCTCGAGCTGTGCGGGATGCAAACACTGCTAGATTCAGCAGACGTGCTGCTGGATGGTATGGGCTGAGCATTATTTTTAAACTACCCCCAATTTCATGGCAGGGGAGAGGCCCAGAATAGAATCTGTTGGCAGAGTTTACCAATTTGTGCTTAATGCAAGCCCTGTGGTGGCTTGGATTTGCCTAATGTGGTGTAGAGAGTATCACAGCCCGTGCTGGAAATGCAGCTCCCTGAGGAATGCCCACCCCCCTCCCTACCCCCGAGGAAGGGGCAGCCAGGGAGGGGGCAAAAGCCTCCTGCTGAGGCTTTGGTGAAACCCTGCAGGAAAGCAGAGGTCTGAGGGGAGTTAAGCACTGCTCTTTGTGCCAAGTTATTATGGCTTATCCTGGGTCACTTTATCAAACGTTTTGTGCTCTGAAAATGTTGCAATAAAATGCGACTTGCCAGTGCTTGGCATGAAAGGCTGCCTGGTGTTCAGCACTCAACCAGGAATCCCTTCCCAAATAATCTGCTAAAAAGCTGTAGCTTGATGTTGAGGCCTGGGCTGGATTCGTCAGAGAATTGATGAGGGAACAGGATGCTGAGTTGTTTGGGTGGTGCACGTGAATGTGCTGTGGACTGATGAAAATCCTGACTTAAACTTGGCTCACTGAGTTGCACAGAAAAGCCTCTTGGTGTCCTTGTGCTTACCTTGGGAGTTTGGTCCAGGAGAGGAGCTGGGGTTTGGCATTCACCTGTCACCCTGATTGTTCCTGAAACTCTGTGTTGATAAAGGAATTTGATTTATTTATTTTGACCTTCCTTTGAAGAATCCAAACTTCAGCAGTGAAGCAGGCACTGTACACACATGGCAGAAGCCTCAGCCATGGCTTGGGAGACACACAATTAACACATCTCCACCACATCCAGAGCTGGTTTTGGCTGGGGCCTGATGTGAGGAATCAGGCATCCATTAAAACTTTGGTGGGATTAAATAATCCATTTTTGCCCTGGCCTGCAAAGCTTTACTTTTGAAACAACCATCTTTGCTTTCTAGGGTAGCTCTGGAGTTTCCTTCTCTGGAGACTTTCAAAACCCTCCTGGGTGTGTTCCTGGTGTGACCTGCCCTAGGTGGTGCTGCTTTGGCAGGGGCTTTGGGCTTGATGATCTTTGGAGGTCCTTTCCAACCCCTAACACTCTCTGTGAATCTGTGAGCTGGTGGGGATCTGCAGGGGGTTATGCAAAGGGTGGATAAGAGGATGAGAGTTTGAGAATGCAACCCTGACAGAATTGTCAGAGTTGGAAGAGACTTCAGAGATCATCCAGTTCCAACCCCCCTACCATCGACAGGCACACCTCACACTGCAGCAGGTTGCCCAGAGCCACATCCAGCCTCACCTTAAAAGCTTCCAGGGATGGAGCTTCCACCACTTCCCTGGGCAACCTGTGCCTTTGTCCTACCACCCTCAGTCAGGTTCCATGCACAGAGCTGTCCTCCTCCAGCACTGACAATGCCCAGTGGACTTCAGCCTCATGTGTCTTTGCATATTTTGCTGTTTGGGAGACTGGAAAAGCTGGAGAAAATGAAATGATCTTGTTGGATTGAGGAAACAAGGTAACGATGTAGCCATTTGATGTCTGACTAAGAAACCTGCCTTGAAATTCAGGTCCTTAGGAGATCATAGCACGAAGTGTGTTGTGCTGTTGTCTCTTTCCCCCTTCTCTCATCCTGCTTTTTGAGTTTGGTGCAAATGGAGCTAAAATAACCTTCAAGGCAGCAGAGGGTGGACTGGGGTAGGTTTAGCTTTAAGATGGATGGGGAGCACAATTTGCATTGCGAGCTGAAAGCCTCAGTTGAAGCCCTTTGGGGGAAGAAAAAAAAAAGAAAAAGAATAAAATTAATGGTATTTAATGAAAATATTGTCATTTGTGGAAGGCCCAGGGTGAAAAAATGTGCTGCTTTGGGTGTCATTAGGAGATGCTCCTTTTTTTGCACAAGGCTTGGTTGAGAGAGGAATTTCCTTGCTTTTGTTCTAAACTGAGATGCTTGCTGTCTAAAAATGCCTGAGATCCCCGCAGCGAGAGCTTCACCTCCTTGACAGAGGATGGAAACAGGAAGGTTGACTGGATCAGGATGAATCCTGCACCTTTTTTTTTTTTTTTTTCCCCCTTTTTTTTCCTCTCTCTTTTTTTTCTCTCTCTTTGCTAATGACACTTCCTTATGCTTACATTTCATTAAAGCTCTGAAATGGCTGAAGATCAGCCAGTACTGAGCATGCTCCGGGGTGGAGGCTGCACCCATAGAGTGAGATGGATTTGTGGCTGGAGGAGTGATAGGCCTGGAGTCAGGATCTGGAAGGACCCAGCAGCTCCAGACCCAGCAGCCAGGACTGAGGTAGGGCAAATCCGGCTGATTCCTTCCTGTGCCCCCGGGCCGGGGGAGCGAGGAGCCCGGATGGAGTAAAAGCTGCTGGAATGGATTCAAAAGCAGCAGAGTTCACCACTGACACGAGATGGCTTCACACCGCTGCCTGCGGGCCGGCGGGGAGGGGGTTGGAAACGCTGACCTTTGCTGGCTGGTGAACCCATCCAAAGGACAGACTTGGCTGGTGGTGGGGTGGTGACATAAAGCGACAGCAGACAGTGGCTGGCAGCAAAGCCTGCGGGGACCTGCTGGGTTGTGCCTTCATACTGGAAGGCAGCATGTGATGGTGTCTCAGTCGTGGGCTGCGTGGCGTGGCCGCTAATTATCCTTAACGGGAAGCCTTGCGGGGCACAGACCTGCTCCACAGCTCGAATCCAGATCTGGCTCTCTGATTGTGGGAGGGCAAAAGAATGCAAAACTCAAACTCTCTCTTTTTTGGGGCTTCTTTTGCATTCCAAAGATTGCAAACAAACCTTGCCACATCGGGTCCTCCAAACTGGCAGAGGAAGAGAGTATCGATGTGTTTATTCATTTGGCTGAGAGATTTTCCGTGCTGCTTGCAGGGGTTTAAGGTGTTGGCAGTGAGGTTTGGGGAAGGGAAAGGGACTCTGTGAGTTGTGCTAAGTTGGGCTGTTGGATGTGGGCTGTAGTTGCCAGCTTTTTACAAGGACTATGTAAGCGCCAGCAGGTTATGTGCTGTTGACTCCAGTTGTTGTACAAGCGAGCGCTGTGGTGAAGTGCCAATAAAACATTTACACTGGCTCCCAATGTTTGTCTTAGTGAGGTCTAGGGAAGATCTGACTTTGTATGGAGCAGGGGGGAGACGTCGGTTGTGAGGCTGAGCCATCGAAGAGCCTGGCTTCTATGGGAGGTGAGTTACTGGGTGTCCACACTGGGTGTTGGTGCCTGGCTGTCATCAGAGGTAAGGTGAGAGGTTTGTTCTGCTGAGGGCACTGTGAATAAGTTGGGATCACAAAGTTCTTGTGGTTAACTTCATTAACAGAAATCTTTGTGGTCATGGTCCCTTGTGCAGTAAAATAGATCAGCCCTTTCTCCAGGGCTGCTTTTCATAGGTTCAGGGGGTGATTGGTAAAGAAGAAAATGTAGGGTTTGATTTTACTGCTGTGTCCCTGGTGATGGGCTCATGCAGTTGGGTCAATGTGCATGATGAGTCACTTCATTACCTAAAGTAGCTTCCCCTCTTTATTGCCTGGTTTTGCATTTCCTGCGTTCCCAGCACTTCCTTGGTGTTTTCTGAGCCTGTTTGGTATGTCAGCCCTGCACTGAGCTGGTCATCAGCTTGCTTACTGATGTTGCTTTTACAATCCCAGCATAAAAGTCTGCTGGAGCCCCAGCTTGCTGGCCACACAGGACTTCTGTTACTCTTTAATGGACTCTGGCTTGTTTATGGTTGGATGAATGCACAAAGGAAAGTGTTTCTGTAAAATCAACAGCATTGTAATTGTAGACTGGGAGGAAAAGGGTTTGATGTTCTTTGGCTCAGATGGGGGCTGCATTTGCAACCTTTCAGCAGCCATCCTGGTGGCTTTTTCTCCTTGTGCAACTGCGGTGTTGAGGTGATCTCAGCCCCAAGTTTTCGTGTATGGTCTGGCTCCCTTGATGAGGAAATTCGACTTAAACAGTTTCAGATGCTGGAAAAACCACTCGTGTGATAATTTCCTATTGTGCTTGTGTGAAAGGTGTAAGGTAGCCTTAAAGACCCACTGCCACCTTATGGCAGTTGCTGAAAAGCAGCCTCTTTAGAGCCAGTTCTGTACACACATCATGCTTGCTTTTATTTCTCCGCTCTTCTCAACTAGTGATATTTGCATGAAGACAGGAGCTTTGTTTTTTTTTTTTTTTTTT
>VWYK01069044.1:15508-31507 GCA_013399775.1 Semnornis frantzii
CCCCCAGGCCTCTTTCTGCAGGGCTGCTCTCAACCCACTCTGTACCCAGCCTGTATTTGTGCCTAGAGTTGGCCTGACCCAGCTGCAGGACCTTGCACTCTGACCTGCTGAACCTCCTGCAGCTGGCACTGGGCACTTCCCAAGCCTGTCAAGATCCTTCTGGATGCCCTCCAGTGAGTCCAGCAGCACACAGTTTGGGGTCATTTCAGCTGGCTGTTAGATGGAGTTTGCAATGACAGTCCAGCATCTGGACTGACTGAGGACCAACCACACTTTGACTTGGGAGAGTCTTAGCTCCAGGAGGAATTTCACCAACTGCTTTCCTCTGATCTAGCAGTCATGTAACTGTCTCACTGTTTTAGCTGCTCAGAAAAGCTTTCACCACAGTTAGAGAATGCTCACAAAATGAGAAGTGATCATCCAAACAGGAAAGATGGGAGTTAGAGGAGACATCCCCTAGCAGAACCTCACAGTGTATGAGGGAGGAGTTCTCTTCCCCTCTGCAGTGGTTGCAGCTTCTCTATTCTGTCACAGCAGGGAGGCTGAGTGGAGCATTGCCACATTCCACCAGGAGCTGCCACAAAAATCCCTAGGCCTGGCTTGTGGCAGGCCTGAAGGCTCAAGGGTGCATGTTCAGCAGCCAGAGGGAATAAGTAGCTGGCAAATGCCAACTCGGTGCAAACCTTCATCATCATCACTCAGTACCTGTCTGGAGCAGCTCTGCTGAGGGCAGTAGGTGCAAATCTACCTGGGTCAGAGTCCCAGGGCTCTGTGTTTGTAGCCCAGGACAGAACATGCCAGCTGGATCCTAGGAAATGGAGCCTTGCCAGCTGAGGAGGACAGAGAACTTGTGTGTGAGCCTCAGCTGCCCTTTGGTGCAGTGGTGGCAGATGGTGAAGAGAGGGCTCCCAGAGGGGCTCTGCCAGGACAGGTGTTGCAGCCTTTATGCCACTCAAGTGCTGGCAATTCCATCACCAGGTGGAACTGGCTTCACCTGCACCATCCAGTGGGCATCCCAAAGCCCATCGTGGAGAGCTCTCTCTGGAGTTCCCTGCTGAGCTTCTCTCTAAGCACTGATAGCCACTGGAAGCTGAGGCTGAAGGGCACTGCCACCTTCTCTTCAGACTCAGGCTGAAGAGCCTCGTGTGCTGCTGCAGACCACTCAGGCATGTGCATGTTAAAAGCTGCTGGGTGCTCTCAGGCAGGGAGGACTCTCTCTTCTCTCCTATTTCATCTCTGCCCTTATCTGAAGAGCAGTGGCAGAGGGTGCTGCACATTGCAGCTGGCTGAGCACAGCCTGCTGCCATCAGCTCAGCTCTCCTCTCTGATCCTGGCATCCTTTCAGTGCTGCTGCCAGGCCTCCCAGGGCTGTGCAGCCTGGGGGCTCCCTGACAGCCAGCTCCAGGGCTGTGGCACACAGCTGGTGATGCAGCTCCTGTGCTTATCTCTACACACTGCCTTCTTAGATCCCTGCAGGGTGACAAAGCTGCTCGAGAGGCTGCACACAGCCCTCGTGAGGGAGCCTGCCCCTGAGGCAGGTTGTGCATCTTCAGTGCAGCAGTGCTGTGCCAGCTTTGGACTGGCACTGGAGCTGAGCCAGCCTGCCTCCCTCTGCTCAGCCTGTGACTCACAGCCACTCACACCTCACCCCCACTGCAAATCTCCCAGCATGTCCTTGCAGATGAGAGGTTTTGCTCTGCTTGCTGTGGTGTGTCTTGAGGTTCTGACACCCAGGGGTGCAAGCCAGCCCCTGCAGCAGCTCTTTCTCAATTATTGGTCTGCTGAGGTTTGCAGATGCTTGGCTGGGACATCTCAGGTCCCTGTCCAAACACCAGGGTGTTGTAGATGTCTCCTTGAAGCCAGGAAACCTCACTCTGGGCACTCACCCCATGAATGGCTGCAGTCTGTGAAGAGCCAGTCCTGAAGGCACATTCAGGACAGGCAGAGGCTGTGTTTGAAACAATTAACCACTGCATTCCAGAGCAGCACAGCTTTGTTGCTGCAGAGTGCCCCTTGCAACGCTGCCAGCCTGCAGTGGAGCCTCCTGCTTGGGCAGGGGAACAGGCACAGGACTGTGGCAGCAGTGTGAGAGGGAACCAGGAGTGCCAAGCAGCTGGCAGGGGCTGGCAGGCAGTGTGGGTGCCCAGGGACCTGCGGGCTGCCTGCTGCAGCAACTCAGAAGTGTCTGCAGGGCAGTGGGCAGTGCCAGGTTCCTGCCCTGCCTTCTGTAAGGGAATTCTGAGGGGGCCCTGCCTGGCTCCTCAGCTTCTCTTTTGCTCTGTTCCTGGAGTGGAAGGCAGCTGCAAGGTGTGTGTGAGGGGGGGGAGGTGAAGTCACTGAGCCCAGGGGCAGGGAAGCAGCAGAGCCTTTGCTGTCTGAGCCAGACCATGCAGCAGCTTTGTCCCAGCCCTGAACAAGGAGGTCCTGGCAAGGTGGGACTGGAGCTGTGTCTGTGCCACAGGTTTTGACCTGAGCACATTCCTGCTTGAGGGGCTGCAGAAGAGAAGAGGGTGCCAGGGCTGAGCTAGGCCACACCTTGAGTACTGTGTCCAGTTCTGAGCCAGCAGTGTGCCCAGGTGGGCAGCAGAGCCAATGGCATCCTGGCCTGGCTCAGGAGCAGTGTGGCCAGCAGGAGCAGGGAGGTTCTTCTGCCCCTGTGCTCAGCACTGCTCAGGCCACACCTTGAGTGCTGTGTCCAGTTCTGGGCCCCTCAATTCAAGAGAGATGTTGAGGTGCTGGAAGGTGTCCAGAGAAGGGCAGCAAGGCTGGGGAGGGGCCTGGAGCACAGCCCTGTGAGGAGAGGCTGAGGGAGCTGGGGGTGTGCAGCCTGCAGAAGAGGAGGCTCAGGGCAGAGCTCATTGCTCTCTGCAGCTACCTGAAGGGAGGTTGGAGCCAGCTGGGGTTGGGCTCTGCTGCCAGGCACCCAGGGACAGAACAAGAGGACACAGCCTCAAGCTGTGCCAGGGCAGGTTCAGGCTGGAGGTTAGGAGGAAGTTGTTGGCAGAGAGAGTGATTGGCATTGGAATGGGCTGCCCAGGGAGGTGGTGGAGTGCCCATCCCTGGAGGTTGCATGGGGCACTTAGTGCCAGGGATTAGTTCATTAGTGTTGGGTACTAGGTTGGCCTCAGTGATCTCAAAGCTCTTTCCCATGCTGGTTAATTCTGTGTGGTTCTGTGAAATTCAGGAAGATACTGGAGGAGGCCACAACTGAATGCAAATGGAAATGCAGTATCTCCTGTCAGAGGGAAGATGGAGTCCCTGGGTAGCAATGCTGCTGTCTGGGGGCATTAAAAAGCAGGTCAGACCTCTGTACCAGGCTGTGAGAGTTGGTTTCTCTGCAGGTCTGGGTGCAGCAGAGGTGTGATTCATGCTCTGGAGCTGCAGGGCTGCTCATCTGCTCTCTGCTGAGAAAACATTAACTCAGAATGTGTCTTGAACTGAGATGTTCCTGTAATAGCTTCCAGAAAACCACCTGACGAGGTTAAATGAGCAAATGTGGGAACTGGCAGTGCTGGGATGCTCACAGAGGGAGCTCACTTCAGCCTGCAGAGGAGGGGGATGGAGGCCAGCACTGAGCCTTGGCCTGGAGATTGTGACTTTTGCTTTCAGATCTCACCTTGGCTCTGCCTGGGCTGTGGCCAAGCTGCTGATTTCCAGTGGTGAAGAGTTCCAGCACAGGCAGTGGAAGCTGGAGATATTTGCCTCTTGTCTTGGGCTTCTCGGAAGGTTTCACTGCAGGACTCCATCCCAGGCCTCTGACCTTCAGTAGCTGTGGTGAAGCTCTCAGTGTGCACTGGGAGTGCTTCAGCAGCCACCTGTCCTGGCTGTAAGGTCTCTCCTGCACTTAGGCAACAGCTGAAAGCTGCCAGAGGGACTGCAGCAGTGCTCCGAAGGCTGGCAGAAGCTGAGAGGAAATTCTTCCTGTGTCCTGCCTTCAGTTCAGTCACTGAACTGCTGCAGGGACTGAATCTGGAGGCCCGAATGCAACAGAGAAGTGTTTCCCTTGTTAGGCATCAGGGAGGAGCTGTGGTAAGATAGGGAAATGCCAAAAATTAAGCAAGTCAGATGTTGGTGAGGAAATGCAACACCTGGAGATAGGTAATGAAAGGGACAGGATTGTGCCCTTGTAGCAGGAGGTCGTGGGCTGGATCAGGGTGGGGGAGAAGTTATAGAGATATGAGGAGAAGCCTTGCAGTTGTCAGGAGCACCCCAGAGTGCTGAGGGAACCTCTCACAGCAGTATTCCTGTCCTGCTGGGTTTTCCCCTGCAGCAGCAGCACCAGAGGTGGCTTGGGACCCGCACGAGTTGTGCCTGCCACTGGCACCTACCAAGTCAGAGATGTCTAAACTGGGCTGTGCTGCTGGGCAAGTGACTCTGAGGGAGCATCAGGAGCTGCCTGCCCAGGGAGCACAGGAGTGCAGCCTGCTCTGCTCTGAGCCACAGCCTATGCCAGTGCTGCCCAACCCCAGCATGCTGAGGGCACAGCAGGTGCAGCTTTTCCATGCCAGTTCTGCCTGCTGAGTGTCCAACCAGGGCAGTGAGGAACCAGTCTGAGAAGTGAGGAGACAGGAAGGAGACCAGTGCCAAGTGGCATCCCTCAGGGGTCAGTGCTGGCACCAGTGCTGGTTGACATCTTTGTCAGTGCCATGCACAGAGGAATCAGTGCAGCCTCAGCAAGTGTGCAGCTGGCACCAAGCTGTGTGGCACAGTCACTTGCTAGAGGCAGGGATCCATCCAGAGGGACCTGGAGAGGCTGCAGAGCTGTGCCCAGGCCAACCTCAGGACATTCAACAAGGCCAAGTGGAAGGTCCTGCAGCTGGGTAGGCACAATGCCAAGCAGAGCTGCAGGCTGGGTGGGGAATGGCTGAGAGCAGCCCTGAGGAACAGGCCCTGGGGGTGTGGGGTGAGGAAAAGCTCCAGATGAGGCTGCAGTGTGAGTGCAGCCCAGACAGCAACTGTGTGCTGGGCTGCAGCAAGAGCAGTGTGGGCAGCAGGGCAAGGGAGGGGATTGTGCCCCTTGGCTCTGCTCTCCTCAGACCCCAGCTGCAGTCCTGGGGGCAGTTCTGGAGCCCCCAGCACAGGAAGGACATGGAAGTGTTGGAGCCAGTGCAGAGGAGGCCAGCAAGATGCTGAGAGGGCTGCAGCAGCTCTGCTGTGAGGACAGGCTGAGAGAGTTGGGGCTCTGCAGCCTGCAGAGGAGAAGGCTTCCAGGAGAGCTTGGAGTGGCCTTGCAGGATCTGAAGGGGGCTGCAGGAAGGCTGGGGAGGGACTATTGACAAGGTCTGGGAATGGCAGGACAAGGGGAATGGGTTTGAAGTGTCAGAGGGGAGATTGAAAGTGGATGTTAGGAGGAAGTTGTTTGCAGTGAGGGTGGTGAGACACTGGCACAGGTTGCCCAGGGAGGTTGTGGAGCACAGAATCACCCAATGGGATCTTTGATCACATCTTTGAGCACATCTTTCTGTGCTCCACAACCTCCCAGGAGGTGTTCAAGACCAGGTTGGAGGAGGCCTTGAGTGACCTGTGCCAGTGGGAGGTGTCCCTGCCTATGGCAGGGGGTTGGGACTGGCTGAGCTTTGAGGTCCCTTCCAACCTCCCCATTCTATGACAGTTCCCAGGGGCCTGGAGGGGAGTGACTGGGGATGGTCAGACTTGAAGAGGTGCAGGTATCTGTGCCTAGGGTCCTGCTAGGAGCCCAAGCAGGAGGTTCCCTCTCCTCAGCACAGTTCCCCCTTTATCTGGAGTGTGATGCTGGGAATCTGGGGTACTCCTGGAGCCAGTTCCACTCAGCTCTGCTGGCTGACTCACAGCTGCTGGTGGCCTGCAGCCTGCCCTGGGGTTCTGGCCCAGTAGAATCAAGGCAGAAGCCTCTCAGAATGAGTAGGTCAGAAAAATGAAAGCCTCTTGGAGCCTGGGCCTTGTGTCTGTGCTGCTGCTAGCCTGGGTGAGCCCTCTGAGCCTGCTGAGTGTAGCTCTTCTTGCAGTCAGGTCCATTTACCCTCTCTTCCCCTGCAAACACAAATCTCCAGCTTCCAGAGGCTGCATGTGGGGACCCAGGTGGAGACTGTCACTGAAGGAAGCCCTTTCAGGAAGGTTTAGCTGAGTGAAGGCTTTGCTGGGTGTTGCAGCCCCTGATGGTAGCACAGCTCTTAGCCTTGTCTGTGGCTGATTTGTTTCCTCAGGAGGTTCCTAGCTCCAGCCAAAGGATGTTTAGTTTTATCTCCAAGCACAGGCTGGGGGCTGGAGTTTGGCACACAAGTAAACAAGATGATAATGAGTTGCCTGCTGGTGGCTTTGTCTGATGCCAGATCTGCACCAGCCCTGCCACCAGCCATTGTGTGCACTGCAGTGCTGCAGAGTTAATGACACCAGGGCTGCCTCTGAGTGTGTGCTGTGGAGATAAGGAGACTCCAGCTGGGCTGCTTCGAGCTCACCAGAAAGGACTGAGCAAGAGAACCAGAGCCAAAGGTGTTTGTCAGTACCCAGCCCAGCTCCCTAGCCCCTGCTTTCAGAGCTCCTTGCTAGCTGCAGCCTGGTCCAGAGTTAAGATGCTGTGGAGCAGTTCTTTGCTTCCCTTCATGGAATCACAGAGCATCAGGGGCTGGGAGGGACCTGCAGAGCTCATCCTGCCCTGCCAGGGCAGCAGCACCCAGGGCAGGGCACACAGAACACACCCAGGGGGCTGGAAAGGCTCCAGAGCAGGAGACTCCACAACCTCTCTGGGCAGCCTGCTCCAGGCTCCAGCAGCCTCACAGGGACAAAGTTTCCCCTCCTGTTCCCTGGCACCTCCTCTGCTCCATCTTGCCCCCAGTGCCCCTTGTGCTGCCCTTGGGCACCCCTGGGCAGAACCTGGCTGCGTCCTGCCCACACTGCCCTGCACATCTTTAGCACAGCCCTGAGGGCAGCCCTCAGGCTGCTCTGCTGCCAGCTGCCAGCCTCAGCTCCCTCAGCCTGACCCCACAGGAGATGTTCACTGCCTGCAGCAGCTTTGGCTCTGGGCTGGGCTCTCTCCAGCACTTCCCTGAGCTCTTCCTTGAGCTGAGTGGCAGAGAACTGGCCACAAGAGTCCAGCTGTGGCCTCAGCAGGTCAGAGCAGAGGGGCAGGAGAACCTCTCTGGACTTGCTCACCTCAACCCTTCTGATGCACCCCAGGATGTCTTTGGCTTTCTTGGCCTCAAGGGCACATTGCTGGCTCCTGGGCATCCTTCTGCCCACCAGCACCCCCAGGTTCCTTGCCTCTACACTTCTCTGCCTTGGTGATCAAGTTTAGTTTTACAGGTAACCAGTGAGGTTTTGCTCATGCAGCAGTTCATTTGGAACAGGCTAAGAGGAGCACTTTGAGAGCCCTGCTGCAGTGTGACATGTGTTAGTGTCATGCTTCCACCCCATCTCTGCTCCCTGGGAGCAGCACTGCTGGCAGAGGCAAGGCTGTGCTGAGCCAGAGCCCTGCTCACACAGCAAGGAGAGGGCTCCTGGCTCAGGCAGTGTGTCTGTGGCTGCTCTGCACTTCTGACTGGAAGGGTCTGCAGTCTTCTCTTCCAGGTGTCAGCACAGCTTTCATTTGATGCAACAGCTGGAGGGGAGCTTCTCTGAGAGCCTCTGGGTGCAGCAGCCTACCCCACTTGGGTCTCCCCAGTGTCAGCAGGGCACTGGAAAAGTGCAGTGAGTCCTCTGGAAGGGACCTGGGCACCATGGGGCAGCAGGAGCTGAGCAGGCTGAAGGGACCTGGGCAGCATGGGGCACCCACAGCTGAGCAGGTTGAAGGGACCTGGGCAGCATGGGGCACCCACAGCTGAGCAGGCTGAAGGGACCTGGGCACCATTAGGGCACCCACAGCTGAGCAGGCTGAAGGGACCTGGGCACCATGGTGCCCCCACAGCTGAGCAGGCTGAAGGGACCTGGGCAGCATGGGGCACCCACAGCTGAGCAGGCTGAAGGGACCTGGGCAGCATGGGGCGCCCACAGCTGAGCAGGTGGAAGGGACCTGGGCAGCATGGGGCGCCCACAGCTGAGCAGGTGGAAGGGACCTGGGCAGCATGGGGCGCCCACAGCTGAGCAGGTGGAAGGGACCTGGGCAGCATGGGGCGCCCACAGCTGAGCAGGTGGAAGGGACCTGGGCAGCATGGGGCGCCCACAGCTGAGCAGGTGGAAGGGACCTGGGCAGCATGGGGCGCCCACAGCTGAGCAGGTGGAAGGGACCTGGGCAGCATGGGGCACCCACAGCTGAGCAGGCTGAAGGGACCTGGGCACCATGGTGCCCCCACAGGAGCTTGCTTTGTTCGACCTGACTAAGGGGTGGCAGAGGGGAGATCATTTTGGTGTCTGCAGTACCAGAGTGGGTTTGTCTCAGAGCAGATGGAGGCAGGGGTTGTGTGGAGGCACAGGGGTGAGTGCAGTGGGCACAAGCTGCAAGAAGGGAAATTCTGCTTAGATACAAAGAAAATTCTTCAAAGAGAGTAAGCAAATACTGGAGCAGGAGTCCAAAGGTGGAGAGACCCAGAATGTGACCAGATAGAGCCTGGAGCAACCTGGTGTGAACTTGAAGGTGGTGCTGCTTTGGATTGAGGGCTTGCAGAGATCTCTCCCTACCTGAACTCCTCTGTGGTTCTAGTCCAAAGGGCCCTTTCTCTTTCCTACCTTACCCCTCCATTCCTTCAGCACTTTGCAGTGCCCTCAGTGATACCTGCCCCGTGGCTCCTCTCCTCTCCTCGGGTGGGGGGGGTGTGGAGAAGAAGTGTTTGCAGTGGTTTGGTTCAGTGTTGGTGTGCTCTGCAGTTTGCTGATACGGGATGCAGGGCTGCTGCCTATGTGCTGGGGGAGCCTGGTGCCTCCAGAGCCCAGCCTGGAGGGTCTCTTGCTCTCCAGTGAGCATCACTGCTGATGCTCCTTGGTGGCACAGCAGCCAAGGGGTGGCTCTTCCTTAGGAGAGCTGTGGGAGGTGCAGTCCCCCACTCCTGAGGGTCTGGGAAGGTGTGGAAGGCTGAGCAGGGTGTCCCTGTGCTGCCACCTTGGTGTGCTTTCCAGCCCATCCGTGTGCCCTGGTCTGCCCATGCATCCCAGCACGGGGCTCATCCTCCTGCAGGTGCCAAGGGCTCTGTGAGCTGTTCTGGAGAGCCTGCCCAGTCACTCACCGTGTGGGGTGCCACCCTCAGGAGGTGCTGATGCAGAGTACTGCTTAGGCTCCCCTGCCTGCTGCTGTTGACCACTTACCCTGTCCCATTTTGTCTTCTAATTTACTTCAATTAGCAGTGAATAATTTTGCTGCTCAGAGGTGTGGGCAGCAGACTGAAGATCTGTTAGTGAGCCATGGCTGGGGCACAGAAGCTGCTTTCCTCCTTTCTGTTTAGGCTGGTCTGTATCAGCTCAGCTCCAGCTGCAGATCCCTTCCCCCTGGTTTATCTCACTTGTACCACTTCCTTCAGATGCTGCTATTAACCATTTGAAATGGGGGGATTAAAGAGGATGAACCAAGTGAGAAGAGTCTCTGGAGGGAAGAATTCTGTTAAAGGATTTGTAGTGTGAATTTAAAATGCATATGAGTGAAGAACCTAGAAGTGTGGCCTTGCCAAGCTGCCTCAGAGCATCTCATTTTCCTTTTCCTGTGTTAAAAGGAAAAGAAGCAGCAGCAGGTCCTGGTAACAGAGGTGCCCAGCCCCTGCCCAGGCTGCTGCTGCAGTACTTTGAGCAGTCTGTGGCCGTGGGCCCTGCAGAGCTGGGTGGGTTGTGTGGCCCATGCAGCTCCCATGCAGCTCCCTGGGGCTGTTGTATGTGTCAGGTGCTGCTCTGTCCCCCTGCTAAGGGAGCAGGTCGGGAAAGCCCTGGGGAGTCCTCCTGCCTTGGCTTTCCTGTGCTCTTGCTTTAAGCCTGGGTACTCTGAGAGGAGCCTCTGCATGGTCTTACCTGGCTCTGACTGTCCTTGGCATGTACAGTGGCAGAGCAGCACTCAGCAGTCCTTGAGGTGCAGGCACCTCAGACCCTCAGGTCGCTGAGGTTTGCCATGCACTTTGGAATCCTCCTTTGCCCTCTCTTACCACAGTGAGATGTTTGAAAGGTGGCTGTGGTGGGGCCTTGGGTTTGTGTTTCAGCTTAGCCAGGAGTCAGACAGCAGCTCTGGCACACAGCTTCTGGCTGAGCTGTGTGTGCCCAGCCTGGCTGGTCCTGCCACGTGCTTGGACTTTGGGTTTTGGGGGTTAGTGGTCTGGAGTCCTCAGGTGTGAGAAGTTCAAGGCAGTCACTGATGGAAGGAGTTGTGCTGCTTACTGGGAATTGACAGGCACCTCGATAGAGCTGTGCTGGGATCTCCTCCTCAGGCTGCCCTGCACCAAGCTGGCCATGACTGTGCCTGGTGCCCATTGCTGTAGCAAACTGCACTCCACAGCTAGAGAGAGAACTAACTCAGATTTCCAGCCACCTCCAAGAGCTTGTGGGGATCTCTGAGATCTGCTGCTCCTGCAGCAGCCTTGGGGCTGCTCAGTTTGTTCCAGTGCACTGGGCCATTGGTAACCCATGGGGAGTCAGCATTTTTTGTGGCTTCAGCCGAGGGTGGGGAGCAAAGAGGTCTTTTGGGTTGGTTTTTAAATTACATCAGTGAGCTGACACATTCTGCACTTAGTTAAGCACTGCTACTAATATTCTGTCCCTGGGGAGCTGGAGTAAAGTTACTCCAAGGAGACCCCTTGCAGTTGCTTGCATGCATTTAATCTATTTTTTCTGTTCCCATTTTCTCTCCCCTGAGGACAGCACAAGAAGTCTAAAGCTGCCTTTCAGTGAGCAAATTACAAACAGGAGCTGTTGTGCTCCTCAGCACCTCCTCACTCACTGATAACACTTAGGGTTTGCTGGTGAAACTCCTCCATGGCCTGGGCTGACTTTCCAGCTACACAGGGTTGGAGATGGTTCTCTAAGTCAGGATTTCTGTGTGTGTTTGCATTTCTACAGGTTGATTCACAGAGCATCACTCAATGTAGCTCCAAAATAATGCCTGTGGCACAGGATCACAGAATGGCTTGGGTTGGAAAAGCCCTTTGAGATCCAGCCCTACCAGCTCTACCTCTGCTGAGGCTGGTGCTCAGCCATGGCCCTCAGCACCACAGCTCTGCCTCTCTTCAGAGAGGCATGTTTATTGACATGCAGTCCCCACTCTTCACCTTCTTCAGCCCAACAGTGAGCTTGGTTAGGTTCTCTCTGAGCCCACAGCAGATCTGTAGGCTGGCTCCCGGCGCAGCTTTTGGACCATCTGTCATCTCTGGAATGTAATGTCAGTGCTTCTAAAATAACCACTGCCACAGGCAGCCCCTCTGCAGAGCCTGCTGCAGCAGCCCCTCCTCATCCAGACCACACCAGGGAGCTTCCAAAGTGCTGATCCTTGCCTAGGAACGACAGGCAGCTCGGAGCAGGGCGCATGGTCGGCCCTGGATGGGGAAGCCATCAGGGGCACATGTGCCAGGCCCTGCCTCTTTGGAGATCTGACCAGGGCAGAATGTTTTCTTTGACAGGCACAGGTTTCATTCCCCTCAGTGTCACACCTGGAGTAATTTCTTCTCCTCCAAGGAGGCCTGCACGAAGGATGAGCTGTGCCACCGCGGGCAGAAGGCTGGGTGCAGCAGGCTGCTTTCTGCTGCTGAGCCAGGCACAGGGGGGCAGGAGCAGCAGCAGGCCAGATGCCTGCCAGCAGGCCCCACGAAACACTATCTCCCGTGGGCAGCTGCTGGGTCCAGGCACAGCCTTGCTATCAAGCACAGTCTGGCCCCTGCCCGCAGCCCACTCCAGCTCCTCCCCCTCTCCGTGCCCGTGGGCAGCCAGAGGCTTGCTGTGGGGCAGAGCAGTTGCCCCACTTCAGCAGCAGCACAGCTCTGCTGCCCAGGCAGCTGACTGCAGGCAGGGTGAAGCTGACCAGAGCAGTGTTGTCAGGCAGCTACCTGCAATACATTTGCTTCCTAAAATAGCTGCAGGGTGTTTGTGCAGCAGCTGCAGAGGCTGCTGCTGCTCCAAGGCACTGTGAGGAGAGCTCCAGAGCCTGAGCTTGTGCACAAACAGACGGCAGAGAGCCTGGGAGAGGAGTCCTGGGGGCTGAGGTACCTGCTTGGCCTTTCAGGGTGGTGCTCAGGGGTGTTCACTGTGCTGCCAGCTTTAGCAGTCACCACCTGCATTATCTCAGCCATCCCAGTATGCTCCCAGGTCTCCATCAGCAGGATTGTTGCTTCAGCATTTCTGCCTACAGCAGGGGCTGGGGAAAGGTCACTCACAGTGACCTTCTCTAGACGTGTCTGGGTGTGAGACCTCAACGTGAGTGAGGTAACAGGTCTGTAGGAGCTCCAGGCTGGCCGAGGCCAGCTCCTGCAGCCCCCCTGCTAGCCATGTCTCTACCTGTTTATGCCTGCTGCCTTCCAGCTCCCATGTGAGGAGTGACCTGACTGAGTTAACAAAAAAGGTGGTGTCAGCAGGAGAGGAGTGTGTGCTGCTTCGGGAGGATCAAGACTGCTTAAATTAGAAGCTGGCAGGCAGGCCCTTGCCTGCTATTTCTGCTGGAGGACCATCAGGCAGCTCCTCGCCCTGCAGCAGCGATTGGGTTTCACTGCTGCTCACCGCCTTGCCCAGGGGCAAGGAAAGGTTTGCCTCTCCAGCAGGCCTGCTGAGAGGTCAGAGGTGCATGTGGAAGGAGAGCAGAACATCCTTGTGCTGGCCACTGAGCTCCCTTGGGCCTGCCCCTGTTTGGCTGGTGCTGGGGGTGCCTGGTCCTTCAGGGGTCTCTGGTCCTTCTGGGGTGCCTGGTCCTTCAGGGGGTCCCTGGTCCTTCTGGGGTGCCTGGTCCTTCAGGGGGTCCCTGGTCCTTCTGGGGTGCCTGGTCCTTCAGGGGGTCNGGGGGTCCCTGGTCCTTCAGGGGTCTCTGGTCCTTCAGGGGTCCCTGGTCCTTCAGGGGTCCCTGGTCCTTCAGGGGGTCCCTGGTCCTTCAGGGCTCCCTGGTCCTTCTGGGGTGCTGATGAGGACCAGGTCCGTGCTGCCGTGGGAGCTGTGCAGCTCAGCCCGGGGCGGTGGAGAGAATGTTGCCGACAGCAGAGGGCTGAGCTGGGCGAAGCTCAGGTGCAGCTTTGCACCTCCCTGCTGCCTGTGGCTGGCAGGACGATGTGGCTGCGGCACAGGGGTGGCCTTGGCAGCGCCCTGCCAGCCCCCTAGCAGGTAGCCTGACCTGCCTCAGGCCAGGGCCCAGCACCTGCCCCGGGGCATGTTTCTGCCCCTTTGCTGCTCTCAGAGCCTGCTGGCATGCCCTGGGTCAGCACCCGCAGCTCCTGGGACCCAGGGTGGCTCAGCTGTCACCCTGAGCACGCACAGGAGAGTGCCAGGCTGCCCTGGAGCACAGGGCTGGTCTGCTGCAGAACGACCACAAAGAATCTGCAGGGGCCATCTCCCCGGGGAAATCCCAGCCTGGAGTCTGCTCTGCAGCTGCTGCTGCCTCCACCCCAGCCCCTTCTCGGCGTCAGACTTTTGGAGTGCCCCAGGGCCGGCAGCAGCCTGTTCCCTGACCTCCTGCACCGCCTCAGCTGTGGCACTGAAGCTAGGAGCCTTTGGTCCAGAGAGCAGTGCTGGGTTTCCAGTCCGTGGCACTATGTGAGCATTAATTAGGACTGGTAATAAGGCATACAAACCTACTGGCACCCCTCTTGGGGGTTTCAGTGAGGAGTGCTGGCACGCTGACAGCTGAGCTGCTGCTCCCTGTGTGAGAAGCCCACATTGGCCAGGGAAGGGGTTGAGGAAATGGGGAGTGTCTGAGTGATTGCTGCAGTCAGCAGTTTGCCATCCTGGCCGCTGTGTGATGTGGAGGCGTTGGTTAGTTGTGGGCTGCTCTGTTGGTGCTGTGGCAGTACAGGGCTCTAGTGTCTGGACAGCACAAGCATGGCTGGGCTGTGGGAGCTGGAAGGGCAAAGCCTGGGTGGCTTGGGATGTGGCTGGCAGTGTGCCGGTGTGTTTGGCATCCAGGTTAGCAACCTGTGTGGTTAAAAATACTCAAGAGAATGGACATGCAGGCAGTGCTGGAGGTAACCTGAGTCCTGGCCAGCAGGCCTGGGAAGCACTGAGAGCCTTCTGCTTTTTTTTTAGTGGCTGCTGTATGGGAGTGAGGGTGAGTTAATTTTACAGGTGAATGGCTGCAGGACCAGGCTCCTCCTGAGGAAAATGGCACCAGCAGATCATCAGAACTCAAGATCTCTTGGTCCTGGTACCAGCTCTGATACTCATCCCCAGTGTATAACCTGGGAGCCAGTGGGAGTGTTGTCCCATCTGGGTTAGCTTGGGCTCTGTGGTGCTCAGATCACTGTGCCAGCAGGTCCAGAGAAGGAGCTGTGGATGAATCCTCCCTGGAAGTGTTAAATGCCAGGTCTGATGTAACCTGCTCTAGTGGGAGGTGTCCCTGCCCCTGGCAGGGGCATGGAAAAATGATACTCTTTAAGATGCCTTCAACCCAACCCATTCTGTGATACAACAGGCAGGGCTGGCTGTGGCTGCTAAGTAGAGACAGAAGGAGGTTTGGTGATGCTTCAGCTGCTCCCCTGGAATGTGGCAGAGGCTGCTGAGGAGGAGCCAACAGTTCAGCTGTTGTAATATTCCAGGACAGCCAGGAAACCCCCAACACGGGAAGCTTTGTCCTTTCCTGCCTCGTTTAGTGGTAAGCTTGAGTAATGCATGCCATAAGCAGACCTCAAGCCCAGTGTGGTGTAGGTGAACACAGTTCCTCAGCTCCCCAGACGGCTGCTGGTGGCAGTGAGGCTTCCTCTCCTGTCTGCCTTTGTCCTCCTGATTCAGCTGCACATCCCTTGCCCTGCGCCAGGACTGGGTGCAGTACCCTTGGTTATTTGTCCTTGCTGCCAGGGAAGCTCCACAGCGTTTGCAGTTGCTCATCCAGGTGCTCCCCACTGCCCTCCAGCACACTTCTGTCGCACTTCTTTCCTCTCCTGCCTGCCCCAAGTCCCTGGTGACAGAGAGAGACCAGAGGCACATGGGATGGTCCAGACTGGGGACCACTGCTGCTGCTCTGCCTAATAGGGTTGGAAGATAGTCAGCATTCATCCATATCCTACTCTTCAGGCGGAGGAACCTCATACTTAGCTGTTTGCTTCCTGTTGCACCATTGTTTGACTCTTCAGTGACTGCTTTGCAGCTGCTGCTTTGTTCTTCTCCAGAACCTCTCCAGCATGGAGCAGTGGAGGAATCTTCAGCCTGTGGGAGTGGTTTTCTTAGTGCTGCAAGTGAGCCGTTCCTCTTCCCCGAGGGCTCAGTGCCTTTCCCAGACCCTGAGGGTGTCTGCTTCAGCTCAGAGTGCAGGAACACACCTCTGTGCCTTTAAATGTGACCATGCTGCATCAGGCTCTGGGAGTCTCTGCCCTGCTGCTCAGGATCTGTGCCGCACAGGGGCTGAAGAGCCAAGGCTTCCCAGGGTGCACAGCACATTCAGGGCAGCTTGGAGAGATGGAAATGGGTGGGGAGTGGGTTGACTGTAGCCTGATTTCCTAAGGAAATTGAGCAGTCTGATTTCCCACTGCTGCTAACTGTTGGAACTGCAGAGTGATTGTCCCCAAAATAGATGTGTCAGGGAGGTCTCAGCTATGAAGTGTCTTCATTATTCATAAGAAGTAGCTGCAGGGTAGGAGACTCTCTCACAGCAGTGTCTACCAGGAGGCAAAGCTGCAGTGCTGACTCCGTTTGGCTGCTGGCTGGCAGGCAGCTGGCAGTGCAGGAAGGTCCCAGCCCGTGTGGCTGGCAGGCAGCTGGCAGTGCAGGAAGGTCCCAGCCCATGTGGCTGGCAGGCAGCTGGCAGTGCAGGAAGGTCCCAGCCCGTGTGGCTGGCAGGCAGCTGGCAGTGCAGGAAGGTCCCAACCCGTGTGGCTGGCAGGCAGCTGGCAGTGCAGGAAGGTCCCAGCCCCTGTGGCTGGCAGGCAGCTGGCAGTGCAGGAAGGTCCCAGCCCGTGTGGCTGGCAGGCAGCTGGCAGTGCAGGAAGGTCCCAGCCC
>VWYK01069044.1:31728-48670 GCA_013399775.1 Semnornis frantzii
CCCTGGGCAGAGCCTGGCTGCGTCCTGCCCACACTGCCCTGCACATCTTTAGCACAGCACTGAGGGCAGCCCTCAGGCTGCTCTGCTGCCAGCTGCCAGCCTCAGCTCCCTCAGCCTGGCCCCACAGGAGATGTTCACTGCCTGCAGCAGCTTTGGCTCTGGGCTGGGTTCTCTCCAGCACTTCCCTGAGCTCCTTCTTGACTTGAGGGTCCCAGAACTGGGCATAAGATTGCAGCCGTGGCCTCGGCAGGGCAGAGCAGAGGGGCAGGAGAACTTCTCTGGACCTACTCACCTCAGCCCTTCTGATGCACCCCAGGGTGCCCTTGGCCATCTTGGGCACCAGGGCACACTGCTATTGTAAAGCTACTGTAAGGGATAAGAAAGTGTTCAGCTTCCCAGACTCTTTCTGAGCACTTGTAGCTGATCCCTGCATGCTCACAGCCCCTGCAGGAGAAACGGGTGCAGAGCAGACTGCTTCCAGCAGAGCGTTGTGAGGCCCCTGTGAAATGCTGACTCTGCTCACTCAGTCGCTGCCTTCCTGAAGTCTGCCTGGTGCTGCAGGTGCTGCTCAGCTGTGCTTCAGACGATGCAGGCAGCTTGGTCTGGATCATGCTTCCGGCGTCGACTGTGTGCTCCCTTGCCCCATTCTCTCACCAGTGCCTTCTCCAGCTGCAGCAGCACGGTGGGGACTGCCCTGGAGAGTTCTCTGCTCATGTCTTGTGCAGGTAATGCACTCAGCTGTAGCACACAGTCACTGCTGGCAGGGTGGAGAACACCACTGCAGGTCCTTGTGGCTCTGCAGCTGGAGACTGAAACCCTGAGCACTTTGATGGCCAAGAGCAGCAGAGACAGCTGCATGCATTTGCAGCAGAAGCTGCAGTGCAGGAGGGGTGGTTGCAAGCCACTCTGAGTTCCCTGCAATCTGTTAAGTGCAGGCTTTGCAGCATCCTGCTGCACTGGATGGAGCTGCCTGAAGCCTGGGCAGGGCCAGGTGGGTTTGGCAAGCCTCTGCATGCAGGCAGGAGAGTGAAGTGACTGAGCAGCTGGGCAGGGAGCAGCGAGGGTGGAGCACTCAGTGGCTTCTCCTCACTGGTGCTTTTTTTAACTCGTGGATCTTTCTTGCATGAAATCCTGAAGCTGGCAGTGTCTCTTGCAGGCTTGAAGAGGAAAGGAAGCTGCCAGGAAGAACAGCAGAGATGGCATTTTTAGGCCTGATCCTGATGGCATATCTGGGTGGGAAAAGTCCTTGGTGAGCCCCAGCAGACCTTGCTGGTGTGCAGAGCTCTTCTCTTGGCAGGTCCAAGGCAGGGTGAGGCCCCAGCAGTCAAACCCCTGCGCCCCTGGGACTTGTGTGCTGCTTCCCTGGTAGCTTTTCAGAGTGTTGAATGGAGGCAGGAGGGAATCCAGACAGACGATGCTGCCTTTGTCCTGCCGCTGACAGCAGTGCTGCCGCTCCCGGTGGCACTCCAGACCCCTCTGAAATCCCTTTCCACAGTGTGGTGACCTTTGGGGGTTTGGTTGGGTTTTNTCCCTGAGCTCCTTGAATGAAAGTGGGGAATGACATGGTTGGAATTTGTGTGCCTTGAGCTGTTACCTGTCAGACTGTGAGCTGCCAGCAGAGCTGTTTTGGAGCTGCTGGGCTGCTGGAGGAGCAAGGAGCACAGGAGCTGCAGGGTGTGGGAGATGGCATACAAGGAGCACTAGGGCAAGAAGCTGGTGGCTCTGCAGGCATTAGCAGGGAGGAGGGACTGGGATGAGATGTGCTAAAAGACCAAAGCAACAGTGTTGAGGAGCAACATTTTTCAGGCACTGAGAGGCAAATATTACTTCAGCTTCACAGGCAAGGGTGTCCTGCATGCTTGGGTAAGAGCAAGGGAAGGACTTAAACACTGATCCTCCCAGGGGGAGCAGAGGTCAGAAAAGCACACAAAGGAGGCTGGAAAAGTGCTTGGACAAGGAATGACTTGGGCAAAGGGACAGAGAACCAGCCTTAGCTTTGTGCATGGTGTGCAGGAGTGATATGGCAGCAGCCTGAGCAAAGGGGTGGCAGAGGCTGAGCAGAGTGGTGACAGTGGGTTGGGCAGAGTGGTGGCAGTGGGCTGGGCAGAGGCCTGGCAGAAATCAAGGATGACTTCAGTTGGAGAGCAAGGTTGGATGAGGAGCAGCAGAGAAGTGTTGTCTTCAGCAGGGGTGGGTGCTGAGAGAGGAGGCGGAGGCCTGGCATGGCTGTGTGGGCACAGCCACTGCTGTCCCAGCCCCATCCAAGCCGGACGGGGGCTGTGGCACGCCGATGCCTCACTGCCTGCAGTGCCCTGGGCAAGCCGTAGGGAAGTGCCCGAAGGCTTCTTGTGTTCCGTCGGCAGGGAGCACTCAGGGCCCTCGGTGAGCGCAGCAGTGCCCAGGCTGGGATCCAGCAGTGCTCAGGGCGCTGCGGCCAGGCCGTCCCGAGCAGCAGCACAGCTCCATATATGCACAGAGCCCAGCGCCGGGAGCCTCCGTCCCAAGTCCGGAGCTCTGTGCCCTCCTGACTGCTGCACCGCGGCTGCAGAGCCCTCGCAGCTGCTTCCCCTCGCAGCGGTTCCCGTGCGGNGGGGTTTGGTTGGGTTTTGTCTGCTGGCTCTGCCTGTAAGCCCCAAGGCTCAGCCCTGAAACCTTTGCTGAAGGCAAACCAGCCCCAGGCCCTGCTCTTCGTTCCTGCCTCTGGCAACAGCTTCTGTGAATGCAGAGATGCAAAACGACTCCTGGGCTGTGCTTTGCACTCAAGCTTACATCAAACCCTGACACCTCTTGCTGGGGCAAGGAGCACATTTCACAGACCAGGGGCTATCTCTCCCTGTGACAGGAAATCAGTTTAATCCATTTGCTGTTTGTGTGTCGTTTTTCTTTTCCAGGCTTATCTTTGGCACTCTTTACCCTGCCTACTATTCGTACAAAGCCGTGAAATCCAAGGACATCAAAGAATATGTGAGTACCCAGCCTGCCTTCTGAGCTCCTCCCTCACCACCCTGCCTGGCCTCTGGGGGGGCTCCTGAAGCTCATCAGGTCAGGGGCAAGGCTGGCCTGAGGGTGGCCTGGCTGATTGCCAGGCACAGGAGCCCTGAGGTTGTGCTGCTGGCTGCCGTGCTGTCTGACGAGGGCAGGCTGTGCCTGCTGCTAGGTGCCATGCTGGCAAGGGGGGTGGCACCCAGAGCTTTGCCTGCTTCCCTTTGTTCCTGAAGAGCAGCACAAATCAAAGCCTTTTCAAAAAGCCTTGAAGCTTGAGCTGCTCATTCAAAACAAGGATCAAAGGAGGCAACTGGGAGCCCTCAGGACTGAATCCTCAGATAGGAGCATCCTTCCTTGTGGAGTGACCTTCTTAGGGCAGGGCTGGCAGCTGGAAAGGCTCCCTTGTCCAGAGGCCTGTGGGCTGCAGAGCAAGTGGCATGTGAGAGAATCAGGACCACTTGGATGCTGTTGGGGTCCTGTAGGATCTGCAGTGCCCCTCACACCGTTCAGTGAACCTGATCTGGCCTCCCCTGGAGGTCCCAGGGATTACATTTTCTCCTGTCTCGTTGCTTATCCCATTGAGTCCTTAGTGAGAGCTCAGACTGACTCACTGTGGCAGCTGTCAGTGCCCTCCTTCAGGGGCTGCTTCTGGATACTCTGAGAATCAGCAGTGTCACAGGACACAGTATCCAGTGCAGGCAGAATGCCCCTGCAGCCCTTGCACAGCTCTGCTCCTGAAGCTTTGTGCACCCTTGGCTTGGGAAGGCTGGAGACAGGTGTGGGAATCACAGAGTCACAGAGTACCAGGGGCTGGAAGGGACCTCCAGAGCTCCTCCAGTCCAACCCCTGCCAGAGCAGGGGCACCCAGAGCAGATCACCCAGGAACACATCCAGGCAGGGGTTGAATATCTCCAGAGAGGGAGACTCTACAACTCCCCTGGGCAGCCTGTTCCAAGGTTCTGTCACCCTCACAGGGAAAAAAAATCCTCCTCATGTTTCCATGGAACTTCCTATGCTTCAAATTGCAGCACTGCCCTTGTCCTGGCATGGGCATCACCCAGCAGAGCCTGGCTCCAGCCTCCTGGCACTCACCTTTATATCTTTATAAATGTTGCTGAGGTCTCTCCTCAGTCTCCTCCTCTCCCAGCAGCACAGCCTCAGCCCCTCAGGCTCCCCTCATGACAGAGCTGTTCCATTCCCTTCAGCATCTTAACACATCCACACTCCTTGTCTGGAGAGTCCTTTGTTTGAAGGGTCCAGCTCCTGTTAGCAATTCAGTGGCAGAAGAGGAACTGGCACCAGAGGCAGAGGGTTGTGGTGCACAAGTGAGAGCAGCTGGTGTGGGACATGGTTCCAGCTGAGCACCCCAGCTCTGGGAATCCTTCTGTTGGGCTCTGGCTGTTTGGAGCAGGACTGACAGGGTGCAAACCCTTCCTGTACTCATCCAGACTGGTAACACTGTGGAGTCAGAGTGGGTTGGGTAGGAAGGGACCTTTACACTCACCCAGTGCCAACTCCCTGCCATGGGCAGAGACACCTCCCACTAGCACAGGCTGCTCAAGGCCTCATCCAGCCTGGTCCTGAACACCTGTTGTGTGTGGAGGGGGCATCCACAACCTCTGCTGGGCAAACTATTTTTACTTTGCTGGGTGTTTTAGGCTGGTCCAAGCCCATCTGCACCAGATCTTGGTTTGCTCTGCTGGCAGCAATGCCTTAACTGGCAGAGGGAGCTGAGTTACATAAACATCTGGCAGAAGCTGCCCTGGGCAGGCAGTGACCCCAGGCACCTGCAGCCACTGCTGCAAGAGTCTGACCAGGAGTTTAAATGTTTATATTACTTATATTTTGAATGTGTGTTTATCTGTCCCTTGCTAATGCTGCATTCCAGGGGTGCAGTTCCCAGGCTGGCTGATACAGTGTCAGTACCTGCAGGGAGGCAGAGGGGCACTGCAGGCACTGCAGTCACTGTCCTCCTGCCCTCAGGGAGTGCAGCCACTCAGAGCTGGTCAGATCTTCCCTTCTGCTGTAGCCATCCCCCTTGTACTGCCTTCTCCCCAGCCCTCCCTGACTCTGTTGCAGCCAGCCCAGCCTTACATCCCAGGCTCCAATTCCTCAATTGATAGATTCTCATGGATCTTAGCTCCCTAAGCTTTCCAGCATTCAGCAAAGCTGCTTAGGGATCTGCACTTTCAAATACAGCTAATTAGACCCAAATGCTCAGTTAACTGAACAGCTTTTGTCTCTCCACTGCTTCTCCCTTGGAGAGTTTCTTAAATCTGTTTGAACTGGGAGTTTGACAGTGGGAAAAAAAAAAATCCTTGAGGGGCAATGAAAAGTTTTTGTCACATCTCCAGTACTTTGAAGTTGTTCCTTGGATCCCCTCTGCGGTGGCAGGGCCCTGGAAGAAGCACATTGTGCTACCTGGTGAAAACCCCTGCAAGTGCTGGGAGCACATGGCAAAGCTGTTGGTGTTTTCCAGCCCAGGAGGAGCCAGTCCTGGGCAAAATCAGAACAGTTCAGCTGTACTCCTAAGTGCCATTTGGTGCTGAGTGACACTGAGACCCAGGTTAAATCCCTGCAGCTCCCCTGGCACAGCCAAGGGCTCCCTCTCTGTGTCTTGTCACTGTCCCTGCAAAGGAGACTGTCCATAACCCCCTGCCAAGGAGGCTGCCCCAGGTGGAGGGCACAGGGACATGATCACAGAAAACATCCAATTGGCAGAGCCCTCCCAGCTCAGCCCTGACCCAGCACTGCAGGCTCAGCACCAAACCATGTCCCTCAGCACCAGCTCCACAGCCTGCTGCAACACCCCCAGGGATGGGCACTGCAGCACTGCCCTGGGCAGCCTCTGCCAAGGTCTGAGAGCCCTTCCAGTGCAGAAAGATTTGCTGAGCTCCAGCCTGAGCCTCCCCTGGGGCAGCTTGCAACCATTGCCTCTGCTGCTGTCCCTTGGCACCCAGGAGCAGAGGCTGCCCCCTCCTCACTGCCACCTCCCTGCAGGCAGCTGCAGAGAGCAATCAGCTCTGCCCTCAGCCTCCTCTGCTGCAGCCTGCACACCCCCAGCTCCCTCAGCCCCTCCTCAGCCCCAGCTGCTCCAGGCCCTTCTCCAGCCTCCCTGCCCTGCTCTGCACAGGCTGCAGCCCCTCAGTGTCCTTCCTGCAGGGAGGGGCCCAGAGCTGAGCACAGCACTCAAGCTGTGGCCTGCCCAGTGCTGAGCACAGGGCCATGGGCACCTCCTGGCCCTGCTGCCCACCCTCTTTGGAACACAAGCCAGGATGCCATTGGCTTTCTTGGCCACCTGGGCACTGCTGGCTCATGCTCAGTCACTGCCAACCAACAGCCCCAGGTCCCTCTCCCAGCTGCAGCTTTCCAAGCACACATCCCCAGGTCTGTGACAGCACAGCACAGCCTTTGGCTGCCAGTGTGGGGTAAGATGCCCCTAGCTAAGGCCCAGGTAAGGGAGTTGAGCTGCTGGGCTGGCCCAGCCATGTCCCTGCCAGGGGCTCAGCCTGTGGCTGTGGGCAGACAGCAGCACTCAGCTGCTGCAGGTAGCTGAGTGAGCTGTGGTGCCCAGGAGCCCTGGGTCCTGTCATGGGCACTTACCCCTTGCTGCCTGCAGCTATTGTGTTGGTCATTACCTCTTGTCCTAGCTGCACTTTGGCCCACACTCCAGAATTACCCTGAGCTGTTAGGGTGAGCTGAGTGAGGCTTTTTAATGCCCTGTGACAGGACTGTGCTCTGCTGCCTGCCAGTGGAGCTTCCTCTGGAGGAGCAGTCAGGATAAAGGCCACCAAAAGCCTTCCCAATGGGTTGGAATTGGAAGGGACCTTAAAACTCACCCAGTGCCATGGGCAGGGACCCCTCCCACCCGCACAGGCTGCTCAAGGCCTCATCCAGCCTGACCTTGAACACCTCCAGGGTGGGAGCAGCCACAGCCTCCCTGGGCAACCTGTGCCAGTGTCTGCCCACCCTCACTGGCAAGAAATGTGATGAGTGCTGTGTGCTGAGCCCTGGCATCAGCTCAGAAGTAATCCTTACATGTGGGCTGGGAGGAAGGGCTTTGATGGTCTGTGGGGGTTACTGTGTGCACTTGAGTGGGAGGCCCCTGAGGCAGGGAGCCAGCTGCTGTCTGTTTCCCAGGTCAAGTGGATGATGTACTGGATCATCTTTGCACTCTTCACCACGGCAGAGACCTTCACCGATATCTTCCTCTGCTGGTGAGCGCTGGGGGGGAGGTGGAGATGCTGTCAGGGTGGCAAAGGAGGCACAGAGGTGCCCTGCCTCAGTGCAGGAGGCTGAGCTGCAGCTGCACGGGGTCCTGTCTGCTGCCTTCCTCAGGGCAGCGAGGAAGAGGCTGGGACTGCTCAGTGCCCCCAGTAGTGAGAAGTCACCACGGGAGCCCCAGTGCCCTGCCTGGGCAGCTCATGCCCGTGCTGGGTGCCTGCAGCTGCTGGCCTTGGCTGGCTGTGCCCTGCAGTGAGTGCAGAGGTGCAGGGGGTGGGCAGGGGCAGCAGAGGGGCACCACTTGCTGGGCTGTTTTGCCAGGCCCTTTCCTGCTGAGTCTGGCTCTCTGGTGTGGGGGAGGGCACTGACCCTGCCCACCGATGGCATCTCTGTGGTGCCAGTGGAAGGACTCCTGCTGCCCTCTCTCTGTCGGGACAGGGGCACATAAATGCCCAGCCAGGCTCAGCTCCTGCACTGGCCTGCTCAGTGTGAGGTGTTTGTTCCTGTGTGAGCAAAGCCTCTCCAGTGGGAGCCAGGGCAAGCAGTGCACTTCGGGCTGCAAATGAGCCGTGGCTTGTCCCCGTGCTGCATGTCTCCAGTGGGTCCTGCAGGGCAGGCATGGGGGTGCTTGGCAGCAGGGCAGGGCTGCTGGAGGGGAGGGCAAGGATCCTGCTTGACTCTAACTGACTTGCAGATCTGCCTCCACAGGGCTCCTCTGGAGCTCCCTTTTCCTGAGGGCTGTGTCCTGTAGGGCTCTGCAGCAGTGAGAGGCTGAGGATGCTGCAGGATGCTCAGGAGCTGTGAGCCCAGCCTGGCAAAGCCCTGCCAAGCATGGCAGAGGTGCCCGGGCTCAGACCTGCTGGCTTGGTGGCCCCAGGGGCTGGGTGCTGCTGTGGGAGCTCAGCAGGAGCAGGGCTGGGCACAGCAGGGCTGGGGCACAGCTGGCACAGGGGCTGGGTGCTGCTGTGGGAGCTCAGCAGGAGCAGGGCTGGGCACAGCAGGGCTGGGGCACAGCTGGCACAGGGGCTGGGTGCTGCTGTGGGAGCACAGCAGGAGCAGGGCTGGGGCACAGCTGGCACAGGGCTGGGTGCTGCTGTGGGAGCACAGCAGGAGCAGGGCTGGGCACAGCAGGGCTGGGGCACAGCTGGCACAGGCTGGGTGCTGCTGTGGGAGCACAGCAGGAGCAGGGCTGGGCACAGCAGGGGTGGGACACAGCTGGCACAGGGGCTCTATGCTGCTCCCTGCAAGGGGTGGCATTGTCTCCTGGAGCTGCTGGAGTGCTCCTCAAGCATGGAGCTCTGGGCTGTGTCCTGCAGACAGCAGTGTGGGTGATGTGCCCCCAGGCAGTCCCTGGCTGTTGTCACAGCATGTCCTGTTGGCAGTGACCTGCTGCCCGAAGGGCAGAGCCTGGCTCTGTGCCTCTCTGTTGTGTGTCACTCGAAGAGAGGTCCCTGCCTTGTGGCTGCAGCCAGGCAGGTGTTGCCCTGGAGCAGAGCTGAAGTGCTGCTGTCAGGGAAATGCTGCTGCGCTGCTTTGCTCCTCACTCAGGGTGCTGGGGTGAAGGCAGCATCTGTGCTCTTTGCACATGGAGGACTCTCCTTGCACAGCAGAGTCTCTTCCAGACTGTTAAGCAGTGGCCTCCACTTGCCTGGCTGAGCTGTCTGCACAGGTGAGTTTGTGTGTTCAGGTCTCTGCATCCTCTGTCAAGCAAAAGCAGTCCCAAGCCAGCCTGGCCAGGCCCTTCCTGTGCTGAGCATCCCTGCTGGAGGGCAGTGCTCACCTGTGGCAGTGGACATTAACAACTCTTTTCTCTTCCAGGTTTCCCTTCTACTATGAACTCAAAATAGCTTTTGTAGCTTGGCTGCTGTCTCCATACACAAAAGGCTCCAGCCTCCTGTACAGAAAATTTGTTCATCCAACACTGTCTTCGAAGGAAAAGGTAATCACAGGTGCTTGAGTCCTCTCAGGGTGAAGCAGATCTCCAGGGTGTTTCCTCCAGTCTTTCCCTGGGGGCCTGGGAGCTGCTGACTCTCTTCCTTTACTATTTGGCTCTGCCTTTTGGCTTGGTGCTTTTGTTCTTGGTGGTTGTTGTGTTTTTAGACACTGGCATCAGTGCACTCACACATCTTAACTGATCTTTGTGCACCTGAAGGTGGGAGGGAGTGGGATAAAAACACCTCCTGAGCTGCTGAGTGGAGCTGGAGCTGATGTGGCTGGGGGGAACGATCAGAGGAGCAGGGTCTGGCAGGCAGGGCTCTGACTTCCTTCTCAGCTCTGCTTAGAATAAGCAGCCAGGCCTGGCTGGAAAGGGCTTGGCAGCAGCTGCCTGGCTGGGAGCTGCAGGGCATGCTGCAGTGAGCTGGGAGGGTGGCCCTGAGCTGAGGGATGTCTTGCTGAGTTCAGAGTGCTGGTCCTGGGGGAGAGGTAGAGCACAGCTTGTGTCCTTCCCCTGCCTGGGAGGTGCCCGTGGCTGTGAGTGGGGCAGTGCCAGGAAGCTCCACTTGGCTGGCAGCCCAGGAACAGCTCAGCAGCCACAGACCAACATGCAGGCTGCTGAGGAGCTCCTGACACTGGCAGCCATCAAAGATCTCTGCCTAGTCACAGGCAGTGCATGAAGCTGTGCCTCAGTCCTCTGCAGGACAGTGGAGATCAGCTCTCTGCTTCCTGGGTCCTGCTGCTCACAAGTCCTGCTGGTACACTGTGGGTTGCCACCCCTTGTCCACTGGGCACAGGGAGAACAGTGAAGAGCAAGCAGCTTCTTGCAGCCTCCAGCCCCTACTAAGGCAGCACTCCAGAAGCTGAGTGCCAGAAGTCATTGTCAGGCATCATCAACCAGAACCCTGTGCCCTGAGGAGGATGTGGGCAGGAGCTTGACTGCATGCTGAAGAGTGCTGAAGTCCAGGAACTCTGAACCTGCTGGTTCCGTGGGCATCTTGAAGCCAAACACTGCAGTGATGTGCAGAGATATCTCAGATACCAGTCCTGGACCCAGGGCAGTGCAGCTGCAGCAGCACAGTGCCATGGTTCTTGTTAACCAGAGCATGAGCCAGCAGTGTGCCCCTGTGCCCAAGAAGGCCGAGGGCATTCTGGGCTGCATTAGATGGGCTGAGGTGAGTAGGTCCAGAGAGGTTCTCCTACCCCTCTGCTCTGCCCTGCTGAGGCCACAGCTGGAAAGTTGTGCCCAGTTCTAGGCCCCTTAGGTCAAATAGGACCTCAGGGAACTGCTGGAGAGAACCCAGCCCAGAGCCAAAGCTGCTGCAGGCAGTGAACATCTCCTGTGGGGCCAGGCTGAGGGAGCTGAGGCTGGCAGCTGGCAGCAGAGCAGCCTGAGGGCTGCCCTCAGGGCTGTGCTAAAGATGTGCAGGGCAGTGTGGGCAGGACGCAGCCAGGCTCTGCCCAGGGGTGCCCAAGGGCAGCACAAGGGGCACTGGGGGCAAGCTGGAGCAGAGGAGGTGCCAGGGAACAGGAGGGCAAACTTTGTCCCTGGGAGGCTGCTGGAGCCTGGAGCAGGCTGCCCAGAGAGGTTGTGGAGTCTCCTGCTCTGGAGCCTTTCTAAGCCCCCTGGGTGTGTTCTGTGTGCCCTGCCCTGGGTGCTGCTGCCCTGGCAGGGGTTGGGCAGGATGAGCTCTGCAGGTGCCTTCCTCTGGGCCAATCCAGTTTGCCTTCAGAGTGGGTGAGTGTCTGGCACACCCTGCTTGGCCCTGCCCAGATGGAGGAGTCTGTCTTGCTGCCAGCTCCTGTTGGTGGTGGTTGCATTGTGCAGGAGTATCCCAGCCCCGAGGCCCAGTCTGCCACTTGCAGCATGCAGAGGTCCCAGACCCTGTGCCGGGGGTTGCTCCCCCTGCAGAGCTCTCCGCTCGCAGATGCCAGCTGTGAACTCTGAGGCCCAGGCGGAGCAGGTGCAGGGCTCCTGCCTCCACAGGGTGCTGTGTGGCTGGCAGGGCTCTGGCTGGGAGCTCTCTGAAGTTGTCCTTCTCTGCTGCTGAGCAGGAGATCGATGACTGCCTCGTCCAGGCCAAGGACCGCAGCTACGACGCGCTGGTGCACTTCGGCAAGCGGGGGCTGAACGTCGCAGCCACGGCAGCTGTCATGGCAGCTTCTAAGGTAAAGCCGTGGGGCAGGGCGGGGGCACTGCCCTCTGGGCTGCAGCCATCACCACAGCAGCCTCAGTGTGCGGGGGGAGGGCTGCACAGGGCAGGCTTTCCCTTGCTGGTTGTGCCCATGGCTCCGACGCCGGCCCACAGCTGCACGGGTGCCTGCTGGAGCGAAGGCAGTGCAGGTGGTGCCTCGGAGCCTAGGGGAGGGTGAAAATGAAGATCTAAGGGCAGGGTCTGCCTCAGGCCTCTGGCTTTGGTGTTTTCCACCCATGCTCAGGTGGCAGTGTCGGCAGGTCTGCGCTCTTGGCTGCCCTGTGTGCACAGGAGCAGGGAGCATGCAGCTGAGGCGTGGGAGCGGAGCTGGCGCCCGCAGGGAAGCAGATGTTTGGGCCAACGCTTCCTGCAGGGAGGGGAAAGCCTTCTGCAGCCCTGTTGGGCAGCTCCTGAGAGGGCTGCAGGGTCTAGAGACCTGTAATTTGGGTACCAACAGAAAGCAGATGTGAGCTGAAGCTCCCAAAGGCCAGAAGGCTCTCTGTGAGGTTCACACGTGCCGTGCTGGGGTCTGCAGCAGTGGCTGGGAGGTGGCACTGGTTACTTCTGGAGCTGTACCCTCTGTGCTCCTAGAGCCAGCACCAGCTGAAGAGCTTCTGGCTCTGCTTCTCTGCTTGCATAAACGCTGCAAGGAGTTGATAGTTGTGTTCTGTGGTCCTGCTCTCCAGCAGGGGGGATGTGCCCTAGAGCCTTGTGCCTGCTTCCAGGCAGGCTGCTTGCAGGAGCATAGTAGGAACCTGTGAATGGGAGCTGAAGAAAGGATTTCCCTCTGCCAAATGCTTTTCACATGACCTCAGGCACATCCTTTGAGTGTGCCCTGGCCTTACCCTCTGTAGAAATGCATCCCGAGGAGGCCAAATGTGATCAAGCCTGTTGAATGAAAGGTGTTGCAGAAGCAGGGGCCCTGGGATGTGCTGTGCACATGCAGGGTTGCAGGATGTACAAAAGCTAGATCCTGCTCCAAAGAAAAGCCCCAAACTGCCTCCATTTTCCCTGCCAAGCATTCTGCAGCCTTGGCTTGCCTCAGCTCTCCCAAGCTGCTGTCTTCAGTGGGGAGGCTCTGCTAACCCAGGCACTGCTGGCTGATGCCAGGCTGAGGCCTGGATAAAAGTGGGGCTAAGGCACAGCTGTGTGGCATACTCCTGGACAAAGCAACATTGCTGACACTTTGCACTTCTGCTGCTGCTCTGTGGGCCTGAAGAAGTCTCTGCATGGACATAACCAGGCTCTGAGCCCTGTCCTGCAGGCTGTTGAAGGCTCTGTGCTCGAGCTGCTTTTAGGACAGTGAGAAACTGAATCCTGGAGGAATTCTGGTTCCTCTTTGATGGATCCTGGGTGTAGGAAGCTCGGCAGCAGCCCAGACCCACAGTGCCAACCTGTTGGCTGCAGAACTCTTCCTCCTGGATGAGCAGTCAGCACCACTCTGCTTCCCTGGTGTTCTCTTGGGCATCTCAGAGCCCTGAAAAGTGGCTCCAGGGGCAGTGGGGAGCTGGGCAGGAGGCAGAGCAGTCTGCAGGGTACAAGGCAGACATTGTGCAGCATCAGTTAATGAAGCTCCCATTCAGTGCTGGGAGAAGGCAGCTCTGTGCCTGGGTGGCATTGTTGTGTGGCACATCTGCCAGCCCAGCTGCAGAGAAGACAGGCAAGAGACTGCAGCCTGTAGGTGGGCCAGGAGAGTCTCCTGCCTGCTCCTTTGGCAGGGGAAAAGGATCTGTTGGTAAGACTGAGAGGCTGTGTCTGGGCTGATTGACTTTTTTTACAGCAGAGCAAGGACTGTGCATGTCTCTGCTTCAGCCTTGGTGTTAAAGTGACTCAAGGCATGTCAGGAAAAGCACTCCTGGCTTCCTCCATCCCTGCAGCATGTGGCCTCCAGCAGGGTGCCTGCATCTGTGTGCCTCAGGGTGCACATCAAGACAAAGCTCTCCTCCAAAACGCAGTGGTGCTGCTGCTCCCAGGGGGTACTCAGCACCAGCTCTTTGGACATCCCTGCTTTGCCTCAAATCCAGCAGCAAACCAGGCCAGAAAGAGCAAAAAAAGGAAATGTTCTTTCTTCAAGCCCCTAAATGTGTCCCAGGAGTGATTGAGCCAGGACAAGGGAGAAAGGACACAACTGAGGAATGGGCACCACCTGAGAGGGGAGAGGTCTGCCCTCTCCTCCTGGCTATGGGGAGCAGGCAGCTCAGCTCTGGTCTCCATTCCTGGCTCTGGGAAGCAGACAGCTTAGCTCTGCTGCTCATGGCACCACACCCTGAAGACATTCACACTCCTCAGGGTGGAACAGTCAGGAGAGGTTGGAGCAGCCTCTCTCCCTGCCCTTGCCGAGTGAGTTTGTGCCTTTGGGGCAGGAGCTGCCTGGCAGTGGTTTGTGGCCTGATGTGCTGCAGGGCAGCAGTGCTGAGCTGGGCTTGCTCAGGTCCTGAGGCTGCAGAGTGCAGTGAGTGGGTGTGGAAGTGTCTGCATTGAGCTGCTGGAAGGAGCAGTTTGCAGGGCTGGCAGCAGCTGGCCCTGCCCTGGTCTCCAGCTGCCCTTGGGGGTGTGCCAATGCCCTCGCTGGAGAAGGAGCTGTAAGGAGCTGGTGCAGCCTCCCCAGGAGCAGCTGAGGAGATTGATTATCTGGGAAGCACTTGGAGCTGGCAGCTGCAGGCAGGGCTGCAGTGCTGTCCTTAGGGGGAAGGTTCCAGGCAGGAAGGAGAATACTATTTCTAGGGCTGATCCTGGCTTGCCTGATGCCAAGGTTTAAGGGCATCCAGCTAGTCTGTGATGAGTGCAGGTGGGAAGCTGAGCTCTGAGCAGCTTCTCTGGGTTCCAGTCTTTAATGGATCCTGTTCATGTTGGATCCTCTAGAGGTGACCACTGAGCCCCTGCAGCTCCCATGGAAAGCAGCTTCTGCCAGCAAGTGAAGGTGGGGATCCCTCTCATTTTCTGCCTCACCTGCATTAGTGGGCAAAGAAAAAATGCTTTTGTATTAGGAAGTGACCCATCAGACTTTGCAAGTGAGCATGTTCTGGAGGCTGGAGGTGTGCTCTGCACAGACCTGTTCCCAGAAGTGAGCTCCCAGTTCAAGGATGCTGTGCTCAGAGCCTAGCCCTGGGCTCCTCTGAGCTCTGGTAGCTGATCTTGGGCTCCTCTGGGATCCCTCAGGACCTTTTGTCTTTGGTGATCAGATGTTTGGGCAGGATCCATCTCTCCTCTCTGTCTGTCCAAGGTGCAGCACGAAACAGCTGGCACTCAGAGTGCCCTTTGTGCCTGACAGGTTGCTGCTTGGGCTCTTACCCATGCTGCAAGCTGCACACAGCCCCTGCCCCTTTCTCCTTTCTCTCTGCAACAGGCTGCAGCTTTGTCTCCCTGCCTCCTGCTGCCCTCCCCTGCTCTGTTTTGCTTTGAAGCCACAGTTGTGCTGATGCTGGCACAGAGCTGTGCCAGTTCATTTCATGGCTGAGGAGCTGTCAGTGTCCCAAGTGCCCTGGGCTGCCCAGCTGGCTCACTCGGGTGTTTTCTCTCTCTGGAGAGTCTATTTTTGGTGCTGTCTGAGCAGCCAGAGCTGTCTGCTCTCATTACCCTTCTTAGTGCTGGGCAGATCTTTGCCCTGCCCTCAGCAGTTTGTGTACCCCCCGCAGAGGTTAATCTCCCCTGGGATGCTCTGACCCTGCCCTCCTTGCTTGGTCACTGTCACACTCTGTGCCTTCAAGTGGGTCAGTCCCCAGGCACAGGACCAGGTGACAGGGCAGTAAATCCTGCAGCTCTTGCTGTGCTTCCACTCAGCTCCCTGGTTCAGCCTTTCCTGCTGCCCCAGGGCTCTGAGCACTGAACACCACCTCCCTGCCAGCTCACCCCGGGTAGGAGCATAGGAGCCCAACGGGAGCCTTCTGGGCCACAACAGGAGAGCAGCAGTGAGGCTGCCACAGCTCCAGCACTGAGGCAGGTGCAGGGTCTTGGCCAGGCAGTGAAGACATCAGTTGGAGGACTGGGCACAAGTGGGCTTTTCATTGGCACCAACCAGGTTTGTCTGGCACTCAGGTGTCTGTGGGGAGCAGAGTACTGGTGGCTTGGAAGAAGAAGCAGCAGCCTCCAGCAGGGCCCTGTGTGCTGCCCTGTTGCCACCATGCTCCCAGCTCATCCTACATCTATGCCCCTGAGCCTCCCACCACCAGCTGCCTTGCGCTGTGCCCCAGCTCCTCTCTCCCTGCTCGCCTTCCCGAGACCCTGCCCAGCCATCGGCTCCCCTGTCCCTCCATCACCCCTGTGGGCAGTTCTGTACTCTCCTCCAGCGCTCTGACCTCAAGCTCCTGGCTTCCCCACACCCTGTTTCGTGTTCCTGCTTCTGCCAAGTAGTTCTGCCAAGCAGGCCAACGTCTTGCCCCATGTCCAAGACCAGTCCTGCTTCTGACCATCAGCTGTCCTCAAGCTGCAGCCTTGGCTCTGCTCTTCAAAGGAGAAAACATCCCAGAGCCAACAGCTCAGCGTGACCCAGAGTTTTCTGCTTGTGTGCCCTCCTCTGCCCTTCTGCCCTCCCGTGTGCAGGGCAGGGCCTGTCTGCACCCTGCCAGGGGAGTGGGGCACAGCCTGTGGTGAGGTGGTGGATGTGGTGGAGGCAGCAGGCAGGCATGGCTGCCAGTGAGAGCCTCTTTGAGCCTCTGCCATGTGAGGCACAGGGGGCAGCCCCTGGGTGTCCCTGCCAAGGGGCAGGCATGCAGAGGGAGCAGGAGGCTGCCAGAGCTGCTCTAACTCCTGAGGGCTCAGCTCTGTGGTGCCAGCGGTGCCCTGGGCTCACAGCAGTGCTCTGGGCTCACAGCCACCTCTCTGTTCTGGCTCTGTCACCTCTGTGCCCACCTTTGGGTTCCCCCCTCCCGGGCTTGCAGCTCAGCTCCCTAGAAGCATGTGGGAGGCTTCCCAGAGCCCTTGCTGCTGGGTGCCGGGAGGGGAGTGCTGGCCCTGGGCGCAGGATTTCATCCCCTCATAGGCGTCTGGGCTCTGGCAGCCCTGCAGCCGCTCCACAGTCAGTGCCCAGACCCCTGATCGGCACTGCCAGTTGAGACCTGTTTCCCGTGGGAGTTAGGAGCAGCCCTTGCACAGGAGAGAGCTGCTGCCTCTCTGGCACGGCCCTGCAGAGCTGCCCTTGCCCTGTGAGGGAGGGAGGTGAGGGCTGGGAGCGTCCTACCCAGAGGGGAGCTGGCTGAGCCCTCTCTGCAGTGAGCTTTTCTTCACCTACCAAACCTGTCAGGGAACATTGCTGCCCACTCTGCTGCTTACCAGCTCCGTGCCACGGCCAAGGGCTGCAGAAGGCAGAGTGATGCAGGGCACACAGGCTGAGACACCTCTGGGGCCCTGTTAGTGCTCTCAGAAGGGCTGAGTGCTGCTTTTGGAAGGAGCTTCCTGTGAAGGATCTGCATTGGAGCTCCAAATCAAAGCCCTGAGCCGTGTCCTTGCCTGAGCCTGCCACTGGCCGTGGTGTTTGTGAGCTGTTGCTGCCATGCTGCCGCACAGCTTTTGTTCCTTCTGGAGCCTTCTGCCCAGGCGAGCAGCCTCAGCCGGCGCCGGGCACAGCCCTGCTGACTCCTGCCACTGCTCCTTGCTGGCTCCTGCCG
>VWYK01069084.1:336-21832 GCA_013399775.1 Semnornis frantzii
CAGAGGGTGACATGCTATTGACTACAGTGAAGAAGTAGGAGGAACGATTGTGCCTATCAATTATTAACCAGAGAGAAAGGAAGGACCCAGTGAATAACTAATACATGGAAGCCTCCATCTCTGTGCTCCACGCAGGCTTTGGTAGCCTAGATTTATTAGAACAGAAAGCTTTATCACAGGTAGAATTGAAGTGCAAAATGATAACTGGTTTCCCTTTAATTAAATAGTCACTAAATCTGGCAATCTGATGTAAAACAATGTAAACTTTGGGGCAGCTGGGCAAATGTTGCCCACATCATCCAGAACGAAGAGCACTGAATCAGGTGGTAATTACACAGAAGACTAAATCCCTAAGTGTCCAGGATTTGGATTCACTGAAAGCCTCCACAAAATGTTGGTGGCATTGCTCATGCAGCCAGACAGGAAGAGCTTGGCTGATAAAAGGGGAAGGAAAACAGTACAGCAGTAAATTCCTATGTTTACTCTGCAGTCAATACATTTGTCTTGTACTATACTCAAGCTGGGTGTTTTTCACCTTGTGCAGAGAATCAATGCAAAATTTAGGCTACATTTAAGTTTGCGTAAGCCAAAGCTTTCCAAGGCTTCCTGAGTACTTCCTAACAGTTCCCATGAGTTTTTCCTACATGGTTTTTCATTTTCTAGCAGAAAAGGACTGCAATTTTTAACCCACTCCAACCCTGCTCCCACTTCCTGTCATCCTGTGCCTGCTCTGCATCTTGTATATTGACCTTTCTGATGTAGCAGAGATTTACAAGCAGAACTACCTCGCTGAGGCCCTTTAAGTACCAGAAATAGAAAGAACCTTGCCAGAGGTAGATGCATGCATGAAATGAGATAGCATATTCTACATCTGATAAAGCTTCCTTGGCTTAGCTCTCTGAAAATCATTACCTGTCTCTATTTCTGTAAGGCTTATTGATCAAAAAATGCATGCTTCTGACTGCCTCTCAAAAACCAAAGTTTTAGCCAGATATGATCTGAACTGACATATCTACCAAAACAGTGATATGCTACAAGGAAGCCAAGGAACAGAAAACCTCCATTATATGATCCCTCTTAAAACAGAATAAACAGCAAATGGCAACAAATCGATTTTCTTTAATTCCTAGAACTACTTTTAGGAATAGAAGTAGAATTTGCCTAATAACTTTCATAACAAAGAAGTGAAACAAGACTTCCAGGCTTCATTACGATGGGATTAAGCCAGAACAAATCCACTGACTCCAGTGGCATTACCTCAGCCTTACACCACTGCATCCAGAACTCCCTTGGCATCAGTGGAGCTGCAGCAAGTTTCCTTTGCTGCCTTAGATCCAGATCCCACCATAAATCTCAGGTTTCATTTGGCTGGGAAGAAAGTTTTATTTTCTTAGTCTACCATGAGGTTTTTTTAAAAGACTGTTGATATTTGTATCCATCTTAGATCCACTGAGAACAATGGATTTAGCCTGGAAAGGTCCAGCTCTGTTGATGATTTGTTTTATGGGAGGCCTCTTGGCAGAGAGTCTTGATTCAGAACTCAGTAAAATTAGGGAATAAAAGACCAAGTGAAGTCCAAGGACTTGAAATCAGGGGTCTTGCTCCTTACACATCCTTGGTACCAGTAACATGGAGAGTCACTTTCAGCTTTACAAAACTCAATAGAGAACTTAACATAAATCTGCCAGGTGTGGAGTGCTTCCAGCTCCTTTCACACTTGAGGGCTAGATGGCAGCTTGCAAGAACAGGCCCTCTTGGTGCCCTGGAAGACCAATAGCCCCTTCCAGTTCCCGCACAAGGAGGAAAGATGCTCAGTTAGACCAGAAACTATCAGAAGACTGAGCATAGGCAAGCTGGTGCTAAGTCATTGGTGTACAGCTGCATCACTGAACAGTTGGGGTTTTAATAGGCCAGATACTGTCCCAGCATTTGGTATTCATCTATAATAATAGAGATTTGGTTTACTTAATGTATTTGCTATTTAGGCAGATGATTCATGTTAAGCCATCGGCATTCAGTAGCAAACATCATTAGTTCAGATTGTATGAGAGAAAGGCCCAGGAAGAGGAGCCACAATCTGGCCTCTATCATAAACAGCTGTGTTTCTAAATCACCATTTTCGGGTTATTTCCTGTGGTTGTTGGTATGCAGTGTACACTGAAAATTAGGCCTCAAAAACACTTATTAAAAATTTATACAGCTTATGACAGGCTCTTTCAGAAACATAACCCTTAACTAATTCATGTTCACTTACCCTCCAGTTTTCTATTTATAATACTTTACAATTTCTGTGTATTTGTACTATAAATTATTCAATGACATCAAGGTTTTTATTTTGATGAGAGAATTTTTGATGAATTTGACAGAGTAATTACTTCAAATCCTGTTCTGGATCGCTATGAAAATATTTAATTTTATTTACTTCAATAAATAATTAAAATGTGAGAGTAGCAAGCATACTTGCAGTGCCTTATAGCCTGTGACTTCTGTTTGCTTCTCTCTAATTAAAATAGCAATGTTTATGTGTGTACTGATTTGAAATAATAATAAATTACCAATTGAGGAGGGTCATCTTTCTAAAGGAGAAGGGGAAAGACTCTTGTAGGAACAAGCAGAGTCCTAAATACAGGAGCATAATGTTCTGAAGAAATAGGGATTTATTGATCCCTAAACAGTGTCAAAGACACTCAGGATAGAATCTCAATAAGGTGGATGTTAGTCAGATGAAGACTATTCCTTTTGTTGAATTAAAGTTTATGGGAGGGCAGCTTTTTAGGTGCTTCCAGCTGATTCAGCAGTTTTTTAAAGCACATGTTTAACATGAGCCCATGAGCAGTTTCAGTTCAAGAAGATTCATGCTCAAATTGAAATTAAAGTACTGTTCTGGCAGCAGCCTAAATCTTCTGCTAAATCAAAGATTAGAATTACAGTGTCTCTTGACTCTGTGATTTACTGCAAAACAAATAACATTAGCCCTATTGAGGAAATCTCAGGTCAGGATGGTCACTGGTCTGTAGGTTGCAATCCTCTATCTCCTCCAGAGTATAGAACCAAACCTGTTTCTAAGTCTCATGTAGTTTTACTGCTTTCAGATCAGAGGGCTCAAAGACAAGAAGACTGTATGCATAAAAAGCAAACAAAGAAAGAAAAGTTCAAACCCTAAGATTAACCTCTTAATTGTCTTACAGGTCACAAATAGGCACGTATTAGAAGTTTTTAATTACATTGAAACCATCAAGCATGCAAGTGCATAGTCATTATCATGCAATACCTAGGCTTTTCTTTTCTTTTCTTTTTTAAACACTAAAACTTGTTCATTATTGCCAGGTACAGTGGTGATCTGGTTACCCACAGGCAGGTGATTGAGAAAAAACCTGACATCTCCTGACAAAATGACTGTATTTCACAGAATTGGAGTGAAGGGGAGGACAGGACATTGGACAAACAGCTGCAAGAAAAATAGAAATATATTGGTTTATTCTAAGCTACTTGCCTGGCTAAAAGAGGCAAATTACAGCTGATCCTAGCTGGCAGTGGAGGGCAGAGCTTTCTGGTGACTTAGTAAGCAATGGGCAGAGCTTTCTGGTGACTTAGTAAGCAATGGGCAGAGCTTTCTGGTGACTTAGTAAGCAATAGGCAGAACTTTCTGGTTACTTGGTCNCCCAGGTAAGCAACGGGCAGAGCTTTCTGGTGACTTAGTCCCAGGTAAGCAACGGGCAGCAGCCGGCACAGCGTGGCTGGGGCTCAGCGCCATCTATCGGCAGCCTGCCCGACTGCATGCAAACCGAACGCCTGCCGTCTCAGCTTGTAGTGCCTCCTGGATCACCCCCAAAACACAGCTTAGAAACTAATTGGCATTCCGAATGGCAGCAGCAACGGAGAGGACATAATCCGAATATTCCCAGGTCGGGTGTACTAAATGGAGAAAACTTTGGGACCTACCACTAACCCCAGTTACTCTGTAAAATCAATGGGCTCAGTCTGTGTAAATGAGAAACAAAAAGCACCCCTCCTTCATCCTCAGATGTACTTGTGCCTTCCAGACACAAGCAGTTTGGAGGGTAAGCAACACAGAAGGAGATTTTATCCTCAAACACAGGACATGACGCACTGCAGTGGTCTCTGGATGCAGTACTGCACCACAGGAACTCGCTCCCAGCTCTTGTATAGCTCAGTAGCTGGCTCTGTCCCTCACAGCAGTTGCACACACAGCCACACGTGTACAGAAGCACACCCACCCACACACCTCGTGATTTCATCCGGAGCTCTGCTGTGAAGGAAAGTCAGCACTGAAGGAAAGTCGCTGCTGGTATCAGGTGGGGTTGCAGAGTGGCAGGTTAATCCAATAGCAGACACTAATGACAGGACTTTCAGCTTGCTGCAAAAGTAATTTCTGTGCAACATGCCATATTTCCATGGCTGTGCTTCAAGTGGCAACGAGTAACACGTTCTGTCACAGGCTGTTGTAAACACTCGGGCTGCTCAGCATGTACCATGCATGATTCGTCTGAGCAGAGACCTAAAATCTTACACCTGACTGTTTCGCTCACTATCAAGCCTAAATAAAGCTTCGATGGCAGAAGCAAGCAGCAAACACAAACCAGTTGTGACTGGTGCTCAGAACTGAATGCTTAGGAGCAGAAGACACAAGGCTGGGTTTTTTTTTTTTGCTTTTTGTGGAGACAGTAGAAGTAGCAGCATTAGGGAGGGGATAGCCCAGGAAGGTGCTGAATGTCGACCATGCAATTCCAAGTAATGGGAGAGGAGGAATTGGAGCTTGTCCTTTTTGGGACTAAGATCCTAGCGTTTGTTTGGCTACAGATTCGGATGCAATGTGGTTTTTGAACTGAAGGAGGTCTGGTAGCTAAAAGGAAAGTGGAAGGCCTATTTGTGTTCTATTCCTGGCTCTACTATTGATTTGTTTGTAACCTCAGGAGAGTCCTGTCTTGGCCAAAAATGTTCTCAGATGAGAATTCAAAAGGTAAATTAAGATTATGCAGCTGTTAAGTAGGTATTTTGATTTTCAGAGATGATCATATCGAAGAATGGAAGAAGAATGTGATACAGTGCACCTTTGTTGAAGCATTTTACCAGCACTTATTTGAAGACATGAATCCATAGAACAGCAGCCTCTGTGACATGTAAAACAATGTTTGGCATCTGTTTTTCTCTTCGTCTTTCTCCTTTCCTTTTTATTTCTAGTGTGTGCAGCTAACACTTGAAGATTTTTTTTTTTTTTCCTTTTTAATGGAGCGATTGTTATTGACTACTTGGTGCCTGTGTTCACAGGGTAGGAAAATAACCCAATAAAATCTACTGAGCCTAAAAATAAAGAACCCAAAACAACAACAGGAGCTCTCTGTATTGTGTGCACCTGGAGGAAAAGAGTGCTATAGTTCAGCCATTAGAACTGAACATTAGAAACAGGAGACATGGGACCTGGGGCAAGCTGCTTGCCTGTCCCACCATTACTCTTGACTATCCTATGCAAGGGATGCAGTGTATGAGTAGTTAAGCATAATCACAGATTTTCAAGTTCCTTGATTCCCATTAGCTTTTAGAGGGTTCGACAGCCCTTTCTGAAGGCCTCCTGTCTTGGTCTAACTCTTTTGAGAACCTGAGCAAAAGGTTCCAGCACAAAAGCTGTTCTTAGAAGTCTGGATGAACTTGCAGGAATTAGCCAGGGCTTGAAGATTTATTTTGAAAGCTTGAAGACTTTAGGAAGCTTGAAAATCACAGAGTTTAAGAAATGCTCCTCTGTATCAAGCCCTGCCCAGTATGTTCCAAAACCAATACTGATAAAACCCTGCCTGCAACAGGTCCAAGAATTAATTTTGATTTGCAATTGCTTAACATTGCATTTAATCATCAGTGTAGTCTTCTCAGAAATCATTAAATGTTGACTACAATGGAAACAGGCATACAGGGCAGAACTTTTAGTTCAACCCAATGTCCTTGTTGTTACTCCTTTGAGAATGAGGACAATAACTGCGCCAGGACATAAATGGTGTTGGAGTTTTACCACCAACACCAGCAAAGCAAATTTTAAATTGTGTAAAAGGATGAAGAAAAAGTCCTTCCTCCAGAAACTTCTTGGGTGGGGAAATGACATCAGTCATGCCATGAGGACAGAAGGAACAAGTGCATTTTATTGGAAAACAAGGATGTGAATGAATCTACTATGATGAATGTAAAATGCCTTGGTTTAGGTGACCAGGAATTAAACTTCTCTTTTAAGGGCACTGCTTTGTACCTGACTTTTCACACTGGAAAGCATGTGGCAGAAAAGCAGGAAGCAGGGATTAAGGTACACTTTAACGGGTGGCATGTTCAACCAGATGGCCTGTTCCCTGATCTTCAAGATCTATATGGGTTTTTTTTCCTCTCCAGAGTTATTTTGATTGAATTCCTTACCCCAAATAAAGTAAAAACTTTTGAAAGTCTGTATTTTAATGCTGTTTTAGAGCATACTTCTCAGTACACCTCACACAATTCCACATGCATAGGCTTTTAAAACATAAATTGTGGCTTAAAGGTATGCAAGGGTCATTCTGGCTTTGAGGACAGCAGTACCTCAAGCCTTAAAGAATCTTTCTCAGTGAGTGTACGATGCCTTTCTCTCCTAAAGCAGCAGCAGTAGTGTCATGATGCTGTTATATTCATGCAGACAGCAGTAAAGGGAGTCAACAGAGAGACCTCAATGCACTCTACAACAGTACATCAATGCCCTTTAATGAGTCACTGGCTTCACATATGCACCACGATGGCAGTGATCAGGCATTGGTGCCGTTGGGCACTTTTCAGCAGCCAGGTGAATTGGTCCAATTTCACTGAAGCATTAAACAGGTACCCAGGTCACTGGGAAGCAAGGGCTAGAGGCACCAATCCACTAACACTGCTCTTGACCCTTTGGATATGTGAAGAGGAGGAACTGAACATCTCTGTAAAGCCCAGGAGCATTACTCTTGACCCTTTGGATATGTGAAGAGGAGGAACTGAACATCTCTGTAAAGCCCAGGAGCATTACTCTTGACCCTTTGGATATGTGAAGAGGAGGAACTGAACATCTCTGTAAAGCCCAGGAGCATTACTCTTGACCCTTTGGATATGTGAAGAGGAGGAACTGAACATCTCTGTAAAGCCCAGGAGCATTACTCTTGACCCTTTGGATATGTGAAGAGGAGGAACTGAACATCTCTGTAAAGCCCAGGAGCATTAGTCCAGAAACAACAAAGAACAGAATAGAGAAATACCCACATCCAGTAACTTATGGACAGCTACTGTTATATATACACCTCTGCCTGTGTATACACACACACGCAGATACAAAAAATATAAAGCAAGCAGGCAGTCCCATTTTAAGAGAAATTCACTGTTTTTATGGCATACAGAAAACAGTAATGATTATTACACCTCCTCAGTGGAAGCCTTCCTGAAATTGCATGGTACGAATGCAGGAATAAGGCTTCGAAATTCTGACAAACAGCTACTGGAGAAATTTGGATGAGACATCAAGGAGGGAGTAGTGAGGCACTTCCTGTGGCTGGAGCTGGACAGTGTGTAACGAGCAAAATTCATTATCTTAAACTTTTGGCTATGATGTGTAATTGTTAACCTCTGCTGTTAGTTCAAGGCTCCTTTCAGCAAAATATATGGGTTGCCATCAAAGCTGATTTGGATTAGGAGGCAAGCATGTGCCCTCACTTTTAGGTTATATTAATACGCCAAAATCAATAACATGCCATAGCTTTCAGAAGTAGTAATAAAACACCCTAAAATATTCCCAGAATACTTCTATAAATTATTTGTTCAATGTACTTATGTTAAAAAGGTTGTCAGTTACAGTGCTCTGAAAGACTCTAAAATTACAAGTCATCATATTTGTATTTGATAAACCCCCTACTGGTTTGGGTCAGAGAGGGCTCCAGGAAAAGGAAGGGGGGGGGAAAAATCATTATTTTCCCTAATAAATAAATTACTTGCCTATATTTCATGTATCACTAAAGCCTGCCAGTATTGAGGGCCTAAATAATAAATAGCAAATAGCTCCATTCATTTATTAATAATAATGCATCTTTTCTTTCTCTTACCATATTTGCGGGTAACGGATTGAATGGTAGTCAGGTGGAAGGACAAATAGTTGGGCCGCTGGGAACATTTAAAATTTTCCAGTTTAAGGTGAACATGTCAGCACTGACAGCCCTTTTAGCTCCATCTGTGTGGTGAGGTGCTTGGGCTGTGTACTGTCAGCGGTAGGAAGCTTTGGGCTTCAAAACTGTAAAACTCCTTGGAAGTTTGATTAGCTAATGGAGTTTGTAGGTGTGACTGTTTCTCAAATGCAAACCCATTTTCCATTAGGCATCACAATACCTGTCCAGCGCTGTTCGGCAAAGCCTCACTGCCCATGGTACCTCCAATTTTCACAGTACTTCTGGAAGAGCAGCCCAATCACTGACTGCAAGTAGCAAAGAAAGATGCTGGGCAGGAAGTGTGGCAATAAGTAGGGGGCTGCTTCAGACTGACTTCTTTCTTAGCTTCGACTCATCAAAGAGGTATGTTTTATTTCTGACCGTTCCCAGTAAAAACTGCTCATTCTCTTTCTGATGTAATTCGCATCTACATCAACTTGACGATTTTTAAGTCATTTCCCTTTGAGAAAGATATGAACAGTTTACCAGAGAGGTGCAGGTTTCTCAGGTTCTGAAATCTCCAGACAAATATTCTCCTCCCATAAGCAGCATATTGCAGTTGATTGCCAATGCAAGTAGCGGCACAAATGCGTGAGTCGTAGAGCAGGCAGCAGCCCAGTCTGTAGCAGTGGGATAAGTGGATGAGCACAGATTTCAATATCATGCTTCAATTCAACATCTTTCATGGAGAGTTAAGAGAACAGATGCACACAGATGACCACATCCACCATCACCTTTACTCCAGAAGAAGAAAGAGAGCTGGAACCTCTATATTCATGTAGGTCATGGCATCATCATGCCTAGTGATGGAGAATGAACTATTTTCTTTGTCTAAACACCCAGTGGGAGCATATGGAATGTAAGCAGCCTCATATTATCCTGAAAGTCACCTTTGCCCCTTATCTGGAGGGCTAATCTTTTTCAAGGGTCAAGAAGAAAGCACTTTGCTTTCTCAGTGTCCCTCCAGCGACCCACACCCCTTTCTGACCAAATAAAAAGCCAAGAAAAGAGAAAAACACATCACATGCTACCACATGTATCAGACATGCATCAGACCACGCTGAATGCTGGAAGCTCACAGGCTCGGATCGGAGGGGCTGCCAGCATTTCAGCGTGTCACTATCAAAAAGAGCAGGTATGGTGGCACTCAGTCAGGGCACAGAGTCTTCAAGAGTATGCCCTGCTACCCTCCAAAGGAATTTAATCACGCAGTCGGCTACAAGAACTTCACTTCCAACTACCTACAGAGCACGGGTTTGTGTTTAAAGCAGACTTTATCTTACAGCCTTACCCACTGTGAAGTGCAGTTATGTTTTTCTGCAAGATTTAGCTACAGGGCGAAAGACTTCAAGCATCTAAAAATACAGATGAGAGATGTGGCATGATACTGCTGACCCAGTCTAATAGGACCCTTGATAGCTGGATGAGTTGGGTCACATCCTGCCTCTTGTTTCCTTACACCCAGAGTGCCACTGGCTTTTTTTCTGAGCTAGGTAAAATGCTTCTTTTCTTCTGGTTTAAGCTACCCCAGGCACCAAGTGAGGAAAGTAAACACATGGCAAAGGCACAATAGGCAGAATGAGCTTGATCTTTATTTAAAGCATGGGGTCAGCTCCTTGCTGTGAGCAGATTTTCCTCTTTGGAAACAGGTTCATGTTTATGTTTTAAGTTCCAGCAACATGTGCTGGATTTTCAACATGTGCAGCACATCTGCTGTAGCCCAGATTTATGAACAAATCTGCATATAATCGTGCTGGACTAGGGTGTTGTTGTTGTTGTATTCCCAACCCCCCACCCCATACCCACCCTTTAAATAAAATGGCTTTGTCCAGGGCTATATAAACCCCTGATTCCAAGCCATATAATTTTATGGACAGGGGAAAAAAAAAAAAATGTTCTTTTGTATTGCACCTGAGCTCATTAAAAAGCCCCAAACTCCATAATTTTACACTACCATGTGCTGCATATTGTATTTAGTACCTAGCAGAGTAATTGCTTACAGTCCTCAGAGTAAGTGCACATAAGGTGGAGAAATGATAGAACAGGTGGGAGAGCCACCCCGTGCTTGGCAATCCCAGGTTACACCCAGCACAGCTGACGTAAGCCCCCGTGGAGGAACGGTTCAAAAGCCTGCAGTACAAACTTTGGTTAGCCCTGTAGCGGCTGCCAAGTCCTGGACGCCGGCTCCCAGTGAACACAATGGCTTCTGTGATGGACCAGATAAAATAAACAAGCATGTGGGATACAGACTGGGAAAAGGCAGAAGCCAAAGATGAGAGAGTTAAGGTGAAAGATTCAAGATGCCAGAGGAACCAGCATCTTAAACAAGTTAAGCAGACATCCCAAAAGAAAACAACCCTGGAAAAATCCAAGAGAAAGTGAGCAGTGCAGGAACTCTCCTGTGGCAACATTCAAGGTTTCCTAACTTGTTCTGGAACAAACCCAAAACTTTTTGTACATCCTCACAAAGGGAGTGATGTCAAAACAGCTGTTTCTAAATCAAAAAGAGTTTGCAGTCTCCCTGCCTCTGTGAGCAAAGATGACTCTGTGAAACTGCCTTTACCATGTCTTGAACACAAAAAAAGATCTTCTGGGGTGGGAAGAGGAAAGGAAGGTGTGAGCAGATTTATATTGTGGTCACACACACTCTTTGAGACTAAATTCCCCTCATTTGACATGGGCTTGCTCAAATGCTGAATAGGATCCAGTTGCAAAGGTCTCTGTGTTCAGTGCTCCTAAGGGACACATCCTAGTGCTGGCTGTGTCTCTCCATGGGCTAACCAACCTGACATCTCAGGATGAATTTAGGCCTCCAGCCCATAGGAGAAAGGATTTTCAAAAAGCTATCCATGCATGGATTGATCAGGGATACATAGGAACAGCAGAGCAACTCATTTCAAGTATGGCTCCCAAGTCCCATCTATGGACCCTAATCACTAGACTCACATCAAAGCTGCTGATAAGCTCTGAGTGATTTCCTTGTGCCTGGAACTAAGTGTGCTCTGCTTGAGATTCTCCAGTGTCTTATCTTCATCCTTTCAGATAGTTAAGATTAGGAGGCCTGAAAAAAAAAAAGATAGACACTGTGATCACAAAAAGCTGTGAAGAGGAAGTGATTGCAGTGGGCTTATGCCAATGGGCTATATAGACAGTGGGCCCATAAAGGTTTTGCTTACCAGCAGGTGTCCTAAGGAAGGAAAAAGAAACCCAAAAACACAACACCAAAACACAACAAACAAACCAACCAAAACACAAACATCTCTTGAAATCACTGAAACCAACAAACAGGTTTTGCAAAGGTCAGTGAAGACTAATATTTTGGTAACAGCAAAGCAAAAAGGCACAAAAAATTACACATAGCTGTGCTTGGCCTTAAATGGTGGGAAAGGTGGAAGGCTCTAACCTTGACATTAGGAAACTTCTGACATTTAGAGTTTCAGAAGTCTCTTAGCAAGGAACAACTTGTTTCTTTTCTTTTTTTTTTTTTTTAACTGTAGTCCCTCCTCCTTTAAAACATATAATGAATGTGAACAGTCATCAGTCTGTAAATACTAGGTTTAAGTTCACTAGAGCTTTGTTGAGATATTCCTCCTAGGTAACAAGTCTGTGGCTCATTAGTCTCTCATTAGCAGTATAGAAATAAAGATGTAAAAGGGGGAGAAAGAAAGAAAAAAAAAAAAAAGAAAAAAAAAGAAAAAAAGAAAAAACTTTCTCCAAAGATATTGTTGCAGTCTAATTGCCTGCAAGGAATTCTTAATAATGTTTACTAATGCCTTTTCAGCATTGCCAATTTTATAATGTTCCAGATGTGACGTTGCTGTTCCCTGCTGTGATATTACAAAGTCTGCAAAGGCACCTACAGGACTAAGTTTGGAAAGATTTTAGCCCCATCTTATGTCACTGCCATGAAACAACATCCATTGGGGCTTTCCAGCATCACATTTGTACTTTTGAAACAACACTCAGCAAAGCCCTGTCTGATCCACTGTTGGTAAAGAGCTAAAGAAATTCAATCAGAGCACGCACGGTCTGGGGCCAACAGCCTCACAATGGACATGAGCAGCACTATCAATGCAGTGACATTTGCTTTAATTTTTTTAATTATTTTTAATACATTGGTTTAAACTTTGTGACATTAATTGGTTCCTTATTTGCAGAGAAACATCTTTTGTTTGGGATGTGATTTCATATTGTAAGTGCCATTTGGAATATAAACCAAGCAGATGTTATAGTAAGGGTCTGAAGGCAGCACTCACAGCACCAGCACTGGGTTATGGTCTTGCTTTACAGCCAAGCTAAGGGAACAAAGCAGCAGCAGACATGTAGATTTTGAAAGAATAGAGCTTTTAAGTTAAATTACTCTGAAGTTTCTTGGTGTTCTGGGAACAAGTGGGCTCTCTACCTGGGTCAGATTTGTATGCCATTGGCAATATGTAAAGTTTTCTTTTCGTGTGATTTTACTAATGGGGAAAAAAGCTTGTGAGATCACAAAATCAGAGAACATTAGAACATTAGAGGTTAGAAGGGACCTCCAAAGATCATTGAGTCCAAGCCCCCTGAGAAAGCAGGATCACTTAGGGTAGTCCACACAGGAATGCATCCAGGTGGGTTTGGAAAGTGCCCACAACCTCTCTGGGCAGTCTGCTCCAGGGCTCCATCACCTCACTGTAAAGAAATTTCTCCTCATGTTGAGGTGAAACCTTCTATGTTCTAGTTTGTACCTGTTGCTCTTTGTTTTATTGCTCCCGAGAACAAAAAAGAGATTGGCCCCATCCACTTGACACCCACCCCTCAGATATTTATAGACATTGATGGTCATGTCTCTGTCACTCTTCCCATCTGGCTAACTTCACCCAAACTAAAAACAGGATGGAAATCTCCATGATATGAAATTCCTGGAAAGAGTTGGGTAGAGAAAAGAGCAGCCCTCCCCACCAAGGCAACTGTCCTTCAGATTTGGCTGCATATTTTGGCACTGGTTCTGTCAAAACCATCCAGATGAGCTACACTTTTCATAACAGTGTGTAGAAGGAGTAGCCAGGATCATTTCAGCAGAACTGGGTTAGGGAGGAAACACACAGCTATAGCAGCAAATTTTTAAGGGAGATGGCTTTAGGGCAGAGCCCAGCACCTGTATAGCAGACTCAGTTCAAGCTGAAATTTTAATTATGACCACATCCTAATGTAAAATCTCAGAATCAAAGAAAGGGATGATTTTGTACAGTGAGGGAGGAAGGAGGAGTTACTTCATAGTCCTATGATACAAAAAAATAAATGATCAGCAAGAGCAATCTGCTGTCTGAGTAGCTGTCCAATCTCTTCATTCAGAACATTTATGCAAAAAAAAAAAAGAAAATATATAGGAGTACTGAGATTCAGGTTTGTCATTTACTGGCTGCAAATCTCATTTCTTTATTGAATTTATCCCCCTGTTGCTAAAATAATGGCTCTGTTAATTAATGCTAAGGTGTTCCTTATGCCTGTCAAACCAGGGGAATTCCGTCTGCAAGGGCACCCTGCACTCTTCTGTCCTCCCACATCCAGAGGGAAGGGCCAGGCTGCAGTCTGACCACCTTGGCTCATGATGTTAAAAAGTTCTGGCTTCCAGCTCTGAAGGTCCCTGGTTCATTTTCCCAGTATGTCAGCCAAGACGGTGGTCCTTGCATTTGCACTCTTCTAATAGTTCCAAGCTTACATCACATTGCTCTGTATTTATTCTTTTTCCAAGTTATATATTTATATATAAATCCTTAGCCTTAATCACTGTTCAGCCAAGGTTTCTTCAAGCAGACTCAAATTTAGCCCTGAGTGGAGCCAATGGGAATCTTTCTACTGACTCCATCGGACTTGGGATCATAAAGTCCTGAACCCACAAACATCTGCAAGATCTGGAGGCATTCCAGTATGGATTCAGATTGGACATCAGCCACTCAGGTCCATCTTAATTCGTAAATCAACATACCCAACTGACTTTCTCTTCTTTGGATCCCCTCCAATTTGTTAATACGTTTCTGTTAACGAGGTGCTTAGAACTAAGCACAATATCCCCACTGCAGCCACATGAGAGCTGTTACATTCCTACTTCATAATGTTATGTCTCCACATATCCCAGCCAAAATTGCACTGACTTCACTAGCTACCATGTTTTGTTGCAGCCTTAAAACCCTCATCCTGTCACTCTCATTCACTGAGAGCTGTGCTTTGCTCCACAGGTAATTGTGGCAAAGTCAGCAGGACTCCGTGCAGAGAGGACTGGCAATGCAAGCAAGGAAAGCAGAAACTGATCCCAGAGAAAGAATTTGTATCTAGATTTTTGAACTGATAAACTCAGACAGCAGAATAATTGTAACAATGTCATCCTGCTGCTTTCCTGAGCAATAATCTATTTTCCTCATTGGGATAAATGACTTGGCCATCAGTCTCCTGGTTTAGCCATTTGGGAACTGGATTATTGCTTCATAAACTGTGCAACGCACTTCTATTACTGTTTAATTGCATTGGGCAGAGAAAGGGGGGAAAAAGATTTTGCAATTTCTGGTGGAAATCTCCCAGAAGCACTCTCTTTCTGTGTTCCTTTCCTCAATAGTTAGGGCAGTGAGTTGCATTCCTATCCAAAATTTTCCTCTGAACAAAGAGCATAATTTTTCTTTATCCACTTCTGCCAGTGCAGCTCCAGCATACTGCTCCTTTCCTGGACCTGGATGCACAGTGTCCCTTACCACCTCCTGCAGTAAGATTGCACTGCCTTCTAGGCAAACAGTTTCTGTGGAATCTCAGCTATGTATTCTGGCCTGAGTTTATATCCAGATTTCCTACCGCTATCAGCAGAAGCTGTCCTTGAATCTCTTCATTCTTTCCATCTTTTTTGTTTTGTTTGATGCCTGCAAGCAACTGCCTCCTGTTACACAGAGAACCTCCATCCAGCACCCGGGCCACTAGCCACTGCTGAAATTGAGACACATCCTGTCTCCGAAGCAAGAGCTGAGGGGGGGTGGAGGGAAAGGGCTTGGTCTGCACTTTTTTCATTCTTAAACAGTGCAGCATTCACTCCTGCCTCCAGAATGTTTTCCAACACTAATCTCCATACTCTGACACAGCACTGAAAAGCCAAGATGAGTTCAAGAAAGCCCTGTTCAGTGGTTTGAGAAAAGGCTGAGTCCCTGGCTTTTAATTAACACTGACACTTGTTTCCCTTTAGGAAACTTTACCAGATTTCCTTTAATATTATTTCTTTCTAATTTCAGGAGTTGATTGAGGTGTTTTAATCCAAATCTTTCTCAGGAAAAATACCTTTTCAACAACCATGGAAAATTTAGCTAGCCAAAGCATTCAGTGCGCTTAGCACTTTTTACAGCTTTTTTTCCCCTGTGCAAACCTGACAAAGAAAATAAACAAGGAGTTTCTTGGTAAAATGTTTTCCTTTTAAAAATGCAATGTTTGATGTTTAAAATGTGGCTTTATAAAAAGTCTGAGAACTTATACCAAAAGATACATTTTCAAATTTCGATCAGCATAGACTTCATAGGAAATATAAACCAAATAATTACAAAGTTAGGAAACTTTTCTGCCCATTAGTGAAACACAACTGGTGGAACTAAATCTCAGTGTGTTTTTTAAAAGGTTTTTTTTCTTCTTCTTCCCTCTCTCTCTTTTTTTTTTTTTTTTTTTTTCTCTGCAGGAAAATACTTAGGAACTTCCTGGGCTTGCTGTGTCCTAGACAAGTTTGAGAAGCTGCAAGTCAACTTCCCCCTTAAGCACTGCCATGTGTTCTCCCACACTGCTCCACCTCTTGTGCCAAAACCCTGTCCAATATACCTATCCTCTGCTAAACTCAATCTTATCATTTTCTCGTGCTTGGTGCTTACAGATTGTTCCCACTGTTTTCTGTTAGTAAAGGAGTCGGCTAACCTTGCTGCTGAACTCAGTGTATCCCATTGGAGTAAGCTGCTTCCAAACCACATCTGCCCAGTTTGTCCAATTCATCCATCACTGCACCACAGCACATAGCCTGTGACCTTTTTGGGGCTGGTCCTGCACCTGGCTAGGATGCTCCTATTGCTGCAGGGCTGCAGGTCTTAACTGGGATTCCCAGGTGCTCTTATAATACCAGTAAAACAAACAAACAGACAAAGTCATCTAAATAACGGGAATCTGTGATAATTGAGAGCTTCAGCAGAGGAACCAGGGACAACTCACATTCTGATTTCAAAGCTGGCAGTGCCTTTCTACGGAATATTAAGTTCCTGTCACAGTGAAAAGAAAATTATTTGGCACAGGCAGGTAATTGTTGGCAAGAGTGATTCTAACACACTGCTCCTATATCTGGGAAGCCCTTACTGTAAGCACATGATCCTTCATCATATACAGTGTGGGGAAGATAAGCCCTCTGAAAGGAGGCACTGAAAGGGGATGCTGAACTGCCAACTGCCCACGCACAGCTTACGCTGCTTTAGGTGACAGCCCACTGTGCAGCAGCAGGATCCCTGTGTGTTTCAGCTCCCTGGGATACCAAAGCTCACTGGCAGGATGTCCAGCCAGCGAGGAAACATGCTGGTATTTTTAACGGGAGGTTAGAGGGGCAAGAGACGGAGACAGCAGCAGGTCAGATGAAAGGCTTAGCAGGCCACGTTATCAGACACGCTTTCCTCTAGTGAAATTCCGGGTGGAGATCTCCTAACAGACCCTCCTGCTTTCTGGGACATGCACTCCTGCCTCCCTCACAACTTTGCAGTTTCCAAGGAGACAGCATGCTGCTCACCCCACACCTCTGTGCAGATGACCGGGTGACTTCACTCGGTCAAGGAGACCATAAAACACAGCAGCCAAAACGATAACGCCGCAGCTTGACTCACTGTGATATTAGTGAATCCTAAAGGACATATGAACCTAATGATGGGTTGTTGGGTTTGCTTTTTCATTAGGCCTGTTATGATGAGACCTAGACATGGTGTCACTGCTTGGAGACAGCCTAGAGAAAAAAAAAAGACTGCAGGATCGCAGGCTTCAAAGAACCGATTCCAATAATCGCGTTACTTGGTTTCCTGAAGGAAGATAAATATGAGAAGTCAGATTCATAATTGTAACAGTACAAAAATACACTAAAAATTCAACATCTATAACATCAAGTAAGTTCACACCAAGATCAAAGATTAAAAATTGGCTACATTCCTACAAGTATGAAATGCATCAATTAGGCAGCGCGGCTCAGTGTGGGCTATGAATCCAGTGCCCTGCTTAGTTGCAAGCTTCCTGAAGAATTTTGGAATACTGACACAGGACATAAATTTCCTACATTTTTTTTGGAGAGGCAATACCCATCTCCACCTGAAAATTAGAGTCTGCACATAAAAAAAATCCATAAAGAGCTATCAGCATGTGAATTCCCTTGAGGAACCAAACAGAAATTAGATATCTGGATGCTTTTGTGAGTGCAACCCTTAATATTTCTGTGGCCTTAATTCCCTGTGTCTTAAAGTAAGAACACTATGGGATGAAAATAAGACTTTTAAAGTGATTGTGAAGCACATACAGTAATGTAGAAACAGCTAGATAGTAGAATTCTAATTGCAGAAATCTTGGAGTCTTAATTCAAGACCGTAAGAGAAGGAAGCAACAGTAACACATTCTGCAGGTAATTCACAGGGAGCAGTTGTAACTCAGCTGATCAGCACTGCTGTACACCTTGAAGTATTCAGTTTTCCTGTATTCAGTTTTCCTGTGACACTGCATCATAGAATCATAGAATGGTAAGGTTGGAAGTGACCTCAAAGATCATCTAGTTGGAACCCCCTGCCATAGGCAGAGACACCTCCCACTAGTACAGGTCACTCAAGGCCTCATCCATAGCAAGTAAAAGTGAAAAGGAGGTATTTGCACCAAATAGAATCCATAGCTGGTTTGAACTTAAATATTTCAATTTGGAAAGTTAAACAAACAAACAACAACAACAAAAAAAAAAACCACCACAAAACCAAAACCAACCTTCATGTTTACTTTATGCCACATGTCAAGCCTCTCAAGTATTATCCAAAATTCCATTGAAAAATTTCCAAATGCCAAAGACTAATATTCACTACATGTATACATATTTTAGTGGAAATGACATCTTGCCTCTCAGACCCCGTTAGACCATGAGGAAGCTAATGTCATTGGTTTTGTGTGGCAGGAATCATTACTGAACAAGAAGACAAGGAATAGTTTTGCTTGCTTGGACAGTCTCCATCTACACAGTCTGCATCCAATATGGGAACATTGTAGAGTCATGTTCACTCAGGATAAATATGCTGCTTTCCTGTCATTCAAGATTTGTCTGCACCAATGGTCATACTGAACTTTGAGGTCATCTTGGACCAGCCTGGTGCACTCTGATCATGTTCCTCATCCATGGAATACCTCACAGCCTTTGTTAAAATCATTCACATTGTGTTTCCAGCAGGGCTCTTTTAGAGACAGGCTTATGAGGTCCTTCTAGGCAGGCATTTGTGGGATATCTGCTATTGCCCAGCACATTTTGACAAGTCCCAGACTGAGATAACATGGCAGGAGCAAGGGGCAGAAATTTGGCAGAGTTCTCATTAACTTGATTGACAAGAATACCTCATAAGTTCATCTAATTCTTAGGGTAATTTTCCAGTGGGTCCCGACTGCTAATGGAGGACTGAAGGTGTTGATTGGCTAAATAAATATCACAATTTTGTAATAAGTGACTGTAACAGGCAGGTGCCAAGTGCTTCACCTGGGTCAAAGCCATTTGCTCCATAAGAACTGTTCCTAGGTGTTGAACAAGCTAAATGAATGCTTCTCCCATAAGTTCATTCCTGTCTGACTTGTAGTCAATATTCTTAGTAAATGAGATGGTTACAATGAGATACAGAAGGAGAAAACTGCCTACTTTAAACTTAAATAAATAGAGAGTTGAAGAGAAAATAAGGCAAAGAGAATCTCCTGCATTGACATAAAGATTAGCCTGGAGAAAAAAAACAACTCCAAAGTATTAATTCCTTTCTTCTGGAAGGATCCACTTTAAAAAACCTATATCCCACTCTACAAGTAATGAAGAGGAAAATCCACTTCACTTTTCTGCCATTGAGGAAATGGTTAATGGGTTCAGCAAAAGGTGGCAGTCTGAGTCCTGAGGAGCTCCTTTTACTCTGTTAGTGACTGACTTGACCCTCTCAATTGGTTGGAGGAATTGTTTTTTTGAAGATAAAATACTTCTCTTTCCACTCTTTCAAATATTGCTCCAGGAGTACAGATTACCCAAAAAAATGTGCTGGATGCATCAGAAATTGCAGCCCCAGGAAAACAGACCTTGATAGAGCAGATTTTCTCTCTTTCTGTTAAGTTTCCCACGCTTCTCAGCCAGATTCTGCTGGCCAAGGCTCAGAGCATGACTCTTGCTGTGAAAGTATGGGAAGCTGGTTCATCCTTACAGCTTAGAGACCCTGGGTGTTTGAGCTGCAAGGGTTACAGTGGGTGTCAGAGGACAGAGACGTGATGCAAAACAGCCCTCCATAATGGCTGGTACTGTATGGTTTCCAGTCTCCTGGCATGCTGGCCACTTGACAACCTGCAATAGATTCATCCCTGTAATGACTGTGTGAGGAGAGGTGAAATGCAGATGGAGAACAAACACAAGGTCACAACAGAGACGGCAGAAAAGCAATATAAAACCTTCTAGCTTTCAAGTCCTAGACCATATCCAGCATCTTCTTGTTCCCTCTCTTCCATCCACAAAAAAGACAATGCAACTCAAAGGCTTCTGTTCAGCAGGCTCTGTCTGCAGGAGTCTTTCTGTTATGGCAACCAGAGGTAACACACAATATACTGTTACCTGTTTATTCAGCTCACACTGGCTCTGGAATTTGTTATAACCTCAAGAAAGAAACGTGCCTTTTTAGGGCACTTAGAGACATACCTGAAAACACAGAGAGATGCTTGGGTGCCTACTAGCCAGGAGTTTAAGGTATGTGATCCTTGTCCTTGGTTCTCCCCCTCTTTCTAAGCCAGCAACTCATGCTCTGTTTTAGGTCTTGAGTTCTCTACTTGTGATTTACAATTCTGCCTGTTCATTGGAGCCTCGTGAAATTTATTACTTAGTTAATAACTTGCAAATTGTTCTGGGCATTCCTTATGTTATCTGTATAAGGCAGAACTGTCTGGAGGCTTTATCATGAATGGGGATCCCAGAGAACAGAAACCCCTATAAACGACAGGACAATGGGACAAACACAGATGCGGCAGTGGATACCATTTTAACCTCATTTTTGTCTCAAGTCTCCCACACTACATTCAAAGTATTCTGAAAAATCCCACTTCCTGCCCTAACCCCATGGCAAGAGGGAACACGGAAACCAGGGAGTGCAGGAAATTCCACTCAGATTCCAGCTGCAATCATTTCTGTGAACAGAAGGGACAAAAAGCGTCAGAGATTGCAGCAGATAAGTGTCACGTGCCCAAAGAGGCAACCAGGGAAGTATAAGGTCTGGGATAGTGTGCAGGTCACATGTGGAAGCAGACAGCCCTGATCTTTGCCTTACAGAATGTACATCAATATTAATTAAGAACTGACTCTACATAAGGCAGACTAACACTGCGAAAGGTGTCTGGTTAAAACTCCTGTTCCCGAAGGCAGCTGGTTAGAACTTCACCCTGGCTTTTAGAAGGTGGGAGGGGAGACTGGAATTCATGCAAATACTTTTTTAATCATTACTGTAGATTTTGTTATAGTTACCAGGGTGAATATAAGAATGCAACCCACGTACACTTCTTGAACAGAGAAAAGGAAGTATCACAGTGTTGCATAATGTCTTTGCTGGGCCACTCTTGGGCCGTGAAGCTGTTCTGAAATACTTCTTCTAAAGCAGGAAAAGTAAGCCCAGGAGCTTGAAATCAGAATGCATCTTCTGATCTCATTAGAAGCCTAATTTAACTCAGTGGATTGCTCTCTGATATTTTAAACCTAAAGTTTCAAATATTTATTGTCTGTTGGTGAGCATGCTTGTGCAAGGCAGAAAGAGACTGGCTCAACCCTTGAGGCGACGTCTGCTGAGGGGCTTGCCCTGTTTTAAACAGGTCACTTATTTCAGGCAGCTTATGGGAATGGTGCGTGCTCAACATGTAGACAGGTCTGAGAGGGAGGAACTGCCCTGACTCTCTTCCCAAGTCTTCTAAGGCTGTTCCTTTGCAAACTGAATGTAATGGAATCACTACCACCCCATAGTCCATTAAAAGCTCAACATGAGCCTGCAGTGTGCGCATGCAGCCCAGACAGCAACCGAGTCCTGGGCTGCATCAAGAGCAGTGTG
>VWYK01069086.1:0-15022 GCA_013399775.1 Semnornis frantzii
GGCTACTTTCAGCTTGAAAACCTCAGCTGACCAAGTCTAATGGAATTTAATGCCATGCACAAACATTTATTTTCTTTCTAAAGCCTTACTGAGTTTTTAGGGGGGGTTGGGTTTTTGTAGTTGGCTCTTTTATTTTTTTTAGGGCGAAGGGTGGTGGTGGTGGTGATGGGTTGGTTTTGGTTTGGTTTCTAGAAGTTTTTTTGTTGGAGAGGGGAAGGATCTCGGTTGGTAAGGTATCAATTTGCAACAGAAAAGCAAAGTCTTAACATAAAGGGCCGTAGGGAACTTCAGATTATCTTCGACTACCTGGTATGCAGCACTGGCATCCTGCAGGAAGAGCAGACACAGACTGCTTCGTATGAACACATTTTAAGGACTGGGCTTTTGAAAGATTGAAAGGTGGAAGATACTAAAAGATCTTCAACCCTAAACGTTTTTTTGCATTAAAGTAGTTTTCATTGCAAGTGTATAAATATGTTAAGACTGTTTTTTATTTTCATTCCCAGGCTGTAGTTCTGTAAGCTTGGTTCTAAGATGTAAAAAGAATGCTAACTGCATTTTGATTAAAAACAAACCAAAAAATAACCATGAACCCAACAAATCAGAGGTAGAGCCATGTGATCAAAGCCAGGTTTTTCTTTTCTTTCTGTGGCAAATAAAATTGTCTTGACATGTTTCTCTTTACAGATTCCAGCCTGCAAAGATGTTACTGGACCAGTTTAACATGATGCTTTCCATAATCAATTTTATCACTTAATTGAATGTAATTGTATGCAGAAAAAATGCAGGCAAAACTTGTAGACCTAAATAAAGTAAAATGATATATAGAGCAGTATATAAAATCTTGCATCTTGATTAGTATCAAAGAAATCTTTTCCCATCTGAGTCTACTCAATAAGCATTTCTTTTTTGTGAAAGGAGGAAAAATAGAAAAAAAGAAATCACAAGACTAACCACAATTCCTCTGCTCAGCTTTAAAAAATGTCAACTCTGCAGATCCTATCTTAATGTATTAGTCTGCAAATGCATATTCCTCTAAATTCAATCACTTCCAGATCAAGTAGAGTTTTTTTAGAGGTTTGGCATGCAGAAGAGAGATACTGTTTCTGGGTACCATAAGCACGGGGACTTCCCCTGCTATATCCTCTCCTTGGCACAGCAGTAGCTGTGAGGAAATCTGAATTCCACTCAGAGACACAGAGGATCCACAATTTTGTAGGTTTAACTTTTGCTATGTCCAGCTCTAGGGCCCTCAACACAAGGACACAGGCTTGGACAGGGTCCAGAGGAAGATCATGGAAATGATCAGAGGGCTGGAGAAGCTTTCCTACAAAGACAGTCTGAGAGAGTTAGAGCTGTTTGGCCTGGAGAAGATAAGGCTCAGAGAGACCTTATAAGCAGCCTTCCAGTACTTGAAGGGGCTACAAGAAAGCTGGGGGGGGGACTGTTTACAAGGGCCTATAGCACTAGATCAAGGGGCAATGGTTTGAAACTAGAGCAGGTTAGATTTAGACTGGACAACTGGAAGAAGTTCTTTACTGTGAGGGAGGGGGATCACTGGAACAGATTGCTCATGGAGGTGGTGTAGGCACTGTATCCGGAGACATTGAAGGTCAGGCTTGATGGGTCTCTGAGCAACCTAATCTAGCTTGCATGTCCCTGCTGACTGCAGGGGAGTTGAACTGGGTGGCTTTTAGAGGTCACTTACAACCCAATGCATCCTATGACTCTGTGATTCAGTGATTCCATGAGTTTTGGAAGTCCCTGTCACTTCCCAGGCCAGGCATTAGCTCTGCCTCAGTCACAGCAGGATCCCAGCTGGGGAGGCATCTGCCTAAACTCTCCAGGTGAGAGCCATCTCTGTGCTCCAACAGTGGGGCACACAGGAGGATTTCCCCCAAGGTAACATGGATAGTTTTGCTTCAGGTTTTCCCTGATTTAAGAGGGTAGCTTAAACAGCTGCAAGCCTCTGTATGCTCCATTTCTGCCCAGGATTCCTACTGACCTTGTAGCTCAAAGTTCTCTGTCTTTTAACAGGCAGCTGGCAAGTTTGGATTAAAATGTTTCAACTCAAATTGAAACCAGATCACTATTCTTTAATAGACAAAAGAACTATAATTGAACATCCCTATTCCCTAGTGGTATATATTTTCTTTTTTTTCAATTTGGATAATATGGAAAATATTTTCTTTACATTATGAAATGCTATTTTATAGTGGATACGCTATTACTGTATTGATCAGAGTAAGTAAAACAAGATGAGATTGTTAAAAGAACATTAATAAGAGAAATGGATACCACAAAAAATGCAAAATGCAGAAAGCACATATCTGCAAAAGCAGTTTAACATCTGAGAATTGAATCAATCAATGATTTTCATCTTTTAACTCAGGGTGTACTTTACACAAAGATATGCAAAATGCTTTGTAGTAAAGTGTAGCCTAGGGAGACAGTGAAAGCCTTTTAGAGAGATCTATAATAGCAACTCATACACAGAAAAGTGAGCATTACCATATGGGAACATAAAAGAAACTGCATTCTGAAGGCATTACCAGTACAAATAGATATATACTTTAGGCATGAATGGAACTGCATAATTAATTTCTAAGAAACACATATATCAACTGCACCTGCAACACAGTTTCCAGGTTGCCATCTATGGTATTCTGATTTTTTTTTTTTCTCTCTAGTATGTTGCCTTTTTTTGTATATTTTTTTGGTTGTAAGCTGTTTTCTGAACTCCAGAAAAACGATTTGTTTATTTTACTGTGTTTGTCATTTTATAATAAAAGAGCTTCGTGAGATTTGGCAAGGTCAGGTACAGAGTCCTAAACCTTAACAGGCAGCTGATGGCTTTTTAAACATCATAAGGTACCCTGGTATTCATCAGCTGCCCTACAAGTGAGCACTTCTACCATAAGTCTGGCATTTCTGCCAGTCCCATGCTCCATGAGATACTATGTGGTGTCTCAAGTGGCACTAGTCAGCTCTGTCACCTGAATCCTGCATAACACCTCCTCTAGTGTGCAAAAAAAGGTAATGTTTGATGATAATGAGTTAAAAGTTAAGCCTCCTAATGTACACAGGACTTCTTTGAGTTAACAGATGACTGTAGCTAATTGCTGTGTAACTGATCACTTTATGAAAAAGAAACAAAAAATATTCCTCAAAATCCTATTGTGGGACCTAACTGATTCCAGCAATTTGCTACTACGGTTGTCTTGCTCCCTAACATTAAAGTACACACTGTCTGTGTCCTTGGGTTCATAGAAAGCAGGGGATGGATGACAACCGCATAAGAATTGTGTCCTGGTTGAGTTCACAGTATCACAGTATCACCAAGGTTGGAAGAGACCTCAAAGATCATCAAGTCCAACCCGTTACCACAGACCTCAAGACTAGACCATGGCACCAAGTGCCACATCCAAACCAGCCTTGAACACCTCCAGGGACAGTGACTCCAGCACCTCCCTGGGCAGCCCATTCCAGTAGGGAATGACTCTCTCAGTGAAGAACTTTCTGCTCACCTCCAGCCTAAACCTCCCCTGGCACAGCTTGAGACTGTGTCCTCTTGTTCTGGTGCTGGTTGCCTGAGAGAAGAAAGCAACCTCCTCCTGGTCACAACCATCCTTCAGGTAGCTGTAGACAGCAATAAAGTCTCCCCTGAGCCTCCTCTTCACCAGGCTAAACAATCCCAGCTCCCTCAGCCTCTCCTCACAGGGCTGTGCTTGAGGCCTCTCACCAGCCTCGTTGGCCTTCTCTGGACACGTTGAAGCACCTCAATGTCCTTCTTAAATCGAGGGGCCCAGAACTGGACACAGTACTCAAGGTGCGGCCTAACCAGGGCAGAGTACAGGGGGAGAATGACCTNGTGTCATCTGCAAATTTGCTGATGACTGACTCGATGCCCTCATCCAGATCATCAATGAAGATGTTAAAGAGCATGGGGCCCAGTACTGATCCGGGCCCCGATTCAATCCGATTCAATGACAGTTCAATGACACCAAGGTTTGGGACATCCTGGACTGGCCAATGTCTAGAGTATGGAGAATTCTTGGGAAACTGTCACTGTATTTTAAACAGTTCTTATATCCTTACTGAGGCATTTGCATGTGGTCACACTTGGGTAGTAATAAGGACTTCAATTTTGTGCACCAGGTTTCTCAGCTATTTTACAAACTCATAACTGATGCTACTAATATCCATGTGTCCCCCCCAAAAAAACACCACCAACCAACCAACCAACCAGAAAAAAACCTCTCTCTTTCTGTAACAGTAATTACTAGTAAAAAGGAACAAAATAGGAGAAAACATACAGCTGTCAAATAATTGAATTTGTCTCTAAAGGTTACACTGACCCTGAAAAGATGAGTAAGATTATCAGTCATAACCATTGTTCTAGAAAGAAATGAAGCCCAAAACATATTAAGCCTGCAAGAAAGTGTTATTAGGCTTTTCTATATCTTTTGTGAAAATGCTCTGCAGTTTTAGCATGTTCAGAATATGCATTAAGACTGCAAAGTCCTCTACAGAATAATCTTTCACCACCTCCACTGAATAACTTTTTTTTTTTCCCTGGGCAGTATCAAATGTTCATTCTTTTCTAATTATTAAAGATAAATATTAATGATAAGACTTGGGCTGACAAAAAATATTTGCAATAATAATAAAAAAAGAAAAAAGCACTTGAGAGGCATTTTTATCCTTTGTGAAGCATTCTGAAACTGATATTAGTCCTGTTGCATGTGCAGGGCCATTGTCATTACTTGTACTTTTATTATCTTGGCTTTCAATTTACATTTCTAGGAACTCGATCTTTGCTTGCTTTGAGTTTGTAATTATCATTGCACTTCTTTTATTTCATCACTACACAGTGTCCTTACCACTCCCCTTGAATATTTTTTTTCCCCCCAGAATTTAATTATTTTGTGGTAGCAGTAATCTTCTTTTGTTTTTTTTTAGTTTGTTGCTTTTTTTTTCTTTTCCAGTTCATCTATTCCATTATCAAGTAAATGTTGTTCTAATATTTTAGAATCTTCTAGAAAACAAAAGAGTGAAGACTTTTCCATACATCAAAAATAGGAACTGAGACTTTTGGACAACTCTCAGCCTATTCTGGAGTACCACAATAAACTCTGGGATAGACTCAATTCAAACACTCACAAATCAGGCACAGAAACCACAATGCACATTTCCAGAGTGAAATTTGAGAGAGGCTTCATGTAAATACATGCAAAAAGTCAATCTATTCATCTTCTGGAGACAGCAGTGGTATAGTGCACAGTCTCACTGGGTCATGTTTTTGGTTGAGATTTCCAAATGCCACAAGAGTTACCTAAAGAAAGATCATTCACAAAGCTAGAAATAACAATACTGCATTGAGTGCAAGGGACTTGGATTCAGAAATAGTCCTTGATAGGAAAATAGAGAAGGCTCCATAAGCTAAAAATTTGGTTCTGATTTTGTGGATTTAACTACTACCATTTGGATATCCCAAAATTCTCTAACTTAATTTGTAGAGCTGGCCATCCTAGCAGCACTGGAAAAGTCACAGATGCAATGGTTTGCTTTGTTTTAGAAACCTTTTTCTCTGGCACTCTGCTTTCTGGTGCATAGACATGACAGCACACATTAGTTAGGAAAAGCTACTCAAAGACATCTGCACCTTGTGCTCAGAAGAGCAGATTGTGATGTTTGTGAGTGCTACCTGCATGAGCTTGTCTGAGTCCTTGCCTCACCTCCCAGGGCTTTGCCTTCTGCACTCACGATCTTTAACCCTGGAAGTGAATATCACTGTACCTAAGCAGAAAAAAGCTGTTCACTAGACTATTACAGAGCTCTCAGAGAACTTCTGCATAGATTTAGACCCCAAACCATTCAACTGCATGATGCTTACACAGTCTGAAGAGAAGTCTGCAAAGAGAGAGCTCAGAGCTGCCTGTAAGTGAGCAGACTCACCCAGTACTCTGCACTGGCGTTTCTAAGATACTGGTGGCTTCAGGACACCAGTTTATTTCTGTAGCCTAGAATAAAAGTGACAAAATCAAGTATAGCCACAGCCAGGTCCTAGCTGTCAGGATGAAATAGAGACCTCCAATCATCTGGAGATGATAACAAGTTATTTGAGGATCTTGCTATGTGACAACTTATGGTTATATTCAGAAAGGGACTTAGAACACTTTCTTCACCTGAATCAGTCAGGAAACAACATGCAGAAAGGGACTTAGAACACTTTCTTCACCTGAATCAGTCAGGAAACATTTTTTTTTTTTTTTCAGAGGAAAAAGGATTAAACTCTTTATCCTCTGAAAGACAAAGGGAAATATCTTGAGCAGACATCCAGAAAGAGGAAAAGTCCACTCAAAATCTGTTTTTCTGCCAAGGCAGATGAAGGATGTTTGAATTCAGGCCTTTTCACACCTGTATGACTGATTTGATCTGTAAGAACCCAGCCCCTTGTCCATTTTCTTCATGCCACAGACTTGAATTTCTCAGGTGTTCAACTCCAGAGGAGGGCTGTAAGCTTTGAGAACTGAGGAAAACTTTTCAAGCTCACACTTAATGCTCAGTTTCTTGGATGGAGGATCTTTAGGTCAGAACAATCAGCTCATCACTTCCAACTGACTAATTTAATCAGCTTCCATCTTATTTTGATGGCTGCCCTGAATTCTCTTTCTACACTCTAGTATCCCAATGCAAAGTGTAAGAGATGAGTATTTCCAAAGAAGCAGGCACTGCATTGCTGAGCATGGTGATCTCCATGATGTTTTAATGCATTAAGCCTTCCTAGCAGTGAAGTATTTCAGTGCTATTCCCAGCCTGGCCAGCTACATCAGCCCACAATGAGCACACACTTTACACTCCTGTACTCAGCATCCCTGCCAACAACTTACAACTCTTTGCACCCTGTGTAAAATTATCAATGCATTTCTCTCTTTGGGAAAAGAGAGAGGGCAATGCTGAAACTTCTATGATTTTTACTGGTGGAGTAAAGAGATGGAATATTTCCCTGCACTATCTGCAACTTTTCTTTAGTCCTGACATGAAGGATCATCCCTACAAAGATGAATGGTTCTGGTCTTCAGGTCTATTAATTCCTTGGATGCCCTATCGAGACTGAAAAAAAATGTGTCATTAAATAGAAGCCTGATTCAGTTCCAATTATCTTCAGAGAAAACTGGATTGTAGTCTCAGCACCAGCTGGGGTGATAGATTCTTCAATTAGGGAATTTACCTTTTGAGAATTTGATGGATACCAAATTCAGATGATATAGGCTGGTTGCACATCCTGTTATTATCAAGCTGTGCTCAATTTAGAGGAAAGAACACAGCCTGGGTTTGAAAGGCTTTACATCCTATCACCAGTATCTTGAGCCTTCTACTACATTTTCATTTTGATTTAATAGAAGTTGAGCTTAAGTTTTACATTTCAGCATAACAATTTTAATGGCTGAAAAAGATTTGTATTATAAATCCTACTCGCTTTGCCTGTCTGCTTTAAAAATTCAGTGATAACTAATTTTTATCAGAAGATTCAGAAGTCATCCTTATTTAGAGTTCTACACTGGTAGAAAGTAAAATGTTTTACAACACCTTGCTGTTATTTATCCTTAAATAATATCCTTTCTATACTGCCATTTCTAAATATTTCTCTCCAGACTTAGACATAACTCATATCAGAATGAATAGATGTCCCACATGCAGGGGAAGGATACAGACAATATTTTCTATAATTCAGGGGTTTTTGAATTGAACATTTTTCACTTTTTCTGGATAATAAGGAAACAGCAAAGAAATCTCACAGAGCATCAAACAGTACAGTAAGTACTCAAGTTTCTTATCTAATGAGTTGGGTAATGCACAGCTTAACAAGGTTAGCAGACAGACATGAGACATGTCAGAATCTCTACCACAAATAGCTGATTCTTAAAAGGTTTGGGAAACATTTGCCCTCTGTAGTCAAGCAACTGACCAACCTTTTTTCAGGGAAGGTTCCACTTCACCTAAATCAAGAGAAAAGAACAGATAGCATCAGAGAACAGACAGCATCATTAAAAACAAAACAAAATAAAAGCAAAAATCAGCAGACATTTTTTCTGACATTAGCTCATTTTAATTAAAAAAAAATCTATTTTTTTATATGCTAAGTAGCAAGCACTCTGATCTGAGATGTTAAATTTTTCATTATATATCTCTCTTACCATAGAGGTTTTCCTGTGTGTAAGGTAGATAAATTCAACGTGCAGTAGTAACCAAGGAAACGTCCAAATCTGTGTTTGTGCTTCTGAATGTTAACTGGTGACTGAAATTTACAGTTTGCTTGATTTTATGCATGTTTCCATATTTTAAGGGAAGGCCCAGCGGATCCATTTTGGCTCCAACTGATAAAATGTACATGCAGGTAAGCAAGGTTGTAAATCTAGCAATGCTCCCAGTGAAATCCAAGGCGTGCTCAATTGCAGTGGAACTTTGAGCAATTGATTGCTTCAGTGAGTTATTCCACCTCCATGAAGGACATGGAATTTAAAGGAGTTAGGCTGAATGACAGCAGTGAGTGTGCAGGCTCAGCTGCACTGGCTGCAGCACACCATGGGCACAGAGCTCCCAGGCACTTACTTTTGATGGTACAGAGCACTAAGTTACCTACTGCTTTTTCACACCCCTGCTGAATACTGAGGAAATTCCACCTGGACCAAAGAACTGAGGTTTTCAAGTGCTTAGTGAGCATTCAGATCTCGAATTTTTGTATACCAAATATTTTATGACTTTTCCTATTTGCATTAACATTTATCCACTCAAGTATCTGAAAGTTTGCAGGCACTTTGGGAGCTATGAAATGATAGATATGAAAACTCTTTAAAGTTTAGGAAGCTCTCTGTATGTCTCCTTTTCTCCTTCTCAACCATGTGAAAGGCAGACTTTCTGCTAGTTGCAAATCATATCTCAGAACTGGATGCCCAGCTCACAGACTCACGTGTGGGAGCCTGTCCTTAGTATTCATACATGGCACTAATACAAAAAGCTCATGCACAGATTGAAAAGGTAGAGATTTGCTAATAGGTCAGGTTGCTGAACAAACAGGTAGACACTAGTATCACTACATGTTGCTTTTTAATTAAATTCTAGTATAGTCAAATAGAATATAAAATAAACTACTGTGAAATGAAGATGTCACTCCTACACTCATCGCTTGTTGAAATGACCAACACAATGTGACATGAGGATCCACTACTGCTTTGCTCATATCAGGAAACTACTTTTTTTCTCTTTTTTTTATTTTTTAATTTTTTTTTAATAGCAGAAGGGTAGCTATTTCCAAACTTGAAATGAAATACTTACATTTATTGGGTGATGTCAGATGAAGAATGTTACTCTAATGGCAGAACAATAATATCCAGTAAACTGAATTATTTGCAACATGCAATCCAAAATCCCCTTACTTCAGCCAAAATGCTACATTTTCTTTGCCTTCTGTGCATTGTCTTGTCATCAATATATCAAACAGGAAAAGTTCTAAGTTTCTTGGTCTATCTTGTATATCTATCAGAGTTCTTTAGATTCTTGCTGATTAAAAGAAAATAGCTATTGCTGTTCTCTGAAGCAATATCCGGATGCATATTTTGGTTGTGGCTTTGAAGTCTTGTATAAATTAGTGCTCTTCACTTGAAGATGTACTAATGGTAATATTTAATTCTGACAGCTTTTCTGTAATGGTACATTAAACACGAGATGAAAGCTAACAAAGAGACCAATTTACTGATTGGAATAGCCAGTGGATGCTTTATTAGCAACAACCTTCGCTTTTCATTTTGTTTGACCTTCTTGTCTGTGAGGTTAAAAGCCAAGCGAGCCAACATAATGCTTGTGAAACAGCGGTTAGAGCAGTTACAGAAGACTTTACATTACAAATACCTTCATCACTGTCATCATCATCACTCCAGACGAAGTCAGACAGTAAAGAAAAAAAGCCATAGAGCCAATCAGTGGATTCTTCCAATGTTTCATGAATGATTCTCAGTGGTTCTGTGCTGAGCTTGTTAACAGATCTTCCTGAGTGCAGAGTTTAAAACAAAAGCAGTTTGAAAAAGAGATATTCCTTCAGTGATTAAAGTTAACCTTCATTTTACACAGCACTAATAATGCTACCTCCTTTAACAGAAACAAAGATGGTGAATGTTAATTTTTATTATTCAAGAGGACAGCTCTCCTTCCTGTGCAAGACTGGTGTAAACCGTAACTGCTCTTCACAGAGTGTTTAAGGACCCAGTGGATAATTTAGTCTGATACTGCACTCCAAGTCCTGACTTGGGCAAAGTATAAATATAGATTTGATTCTACCTAATATTTAAATAATCTCTTCCTTTGGCCTACTTGCTTGAGCTTTGTTGTTTGTGGGGTTTTTTTTTGTTGTTGTTTTGGTTTTGTTTTTTTTTTGTTCTGGCATAGGTCCTCTAACTCTTGATGCCTGCTTATAATTTGCTGCTCTCCGTGTCCCACTTCACATGTCACATCTCCCCCTGAACCTTGTCTTTTGCACAAGTCCTAGCTAAGGAAATCAATGAGCCCTGGCTTAACCTCACAGATAGGTCATGTCTTTCCCATGGAGTGCACACAAAGAATGGGAAGAAGCAAGCTATATATACTCAGGCCAAAATAAACTTGGGTCCAGAATGAAGGCGGATGCAAACCCAAACTGAGACCTAGAGACACCTACTTTCAAACATGTAGTCCTGTGGATCTGGTTCTTAATATTCTAAGCTTTCTTTCACATATGCTGGTGCATATCTGTATGCTTAACTAGTTCTGGTCTTAACTGCTCCTGCAAGCAAGTAAGCTGACAAACAAGAATGATGTGTAGCTTAATGTTCTTCACCTTCTAATGGAAGTGAGATGCCTGCTTCCCACTGTATCCACACAGGGAGGGCAGTCATCACTGGGTAATGCCACTATTCCCTTAAAGGCTTTTCCAGCTGTGATTTCACCAGAATTCTCCTTAGTCTGTTCATGCTGGCATAGCATATCAGAGGAACTTTCCAGCTTCTGACAGAGTATTTCTTTTGCACTTTATTTTTTGGAAATCTGTACCAAACATTGCTTAGGAAGAGGGACAACTCTTAGTCTCTGTTTCTGCCCTTGAAATGGCAGACTGAACAACTGCCCTATCTGCATGAAACTTTCCCACAGATGTAGACAATTGAAGGTATATCACAAATATGAGTTGAGTCATCCACCTGGCCTTGTCCTTAGGAGTTTCAAGAGAAATACCTACCCTGCATTTAACAGTATCGAGACAGGAACCATATCTCTGTTCACCACTATCATTCTCTATGCAAATATTTCAGCAGGAAGTTAAACATGTCTCTTTGGAACTACTTCTGGTTGCAGTGTTCTGACTCACAAGCCAAATCTTAGCACTAATCAGAAATAATCTCACAAGGTCTTGCAGGTTACAAACACAGGCAAAGTGCAGGCTTGAAGCAACTCCTCTGAAGGTAGCAGTATGAACAGTTATTTTCTAAAGTGCTGTAGTGAAATATACAATTACTTTACTTGAGATAGAGATGTATCAGTAAATAATTTATTTTATTTCTAATTAAGTAACCTGAAGCAGAAAAGAAACAAGCTTATTATCTATTATTATGCAGCTGCTTATTAATAATGTAGACCAAATAATTATTTGGGTTAATGTCTTTTTTGATGATTCTCTTATACAGATATATGGTACTGAACAATCAGGCACATCAAGTAAATTTAATTATGTGCCATGAGGAAATTAATTAATACAAAGAAATATGCACAGTCTCTTCATTTAGTGTACTATTATGTGCAGTGTTGTGTTTGGAAAGGGAGTGTTTCTGATATGGTTTATCACATGGCATTTGTTATTTGGATTGGCCTCATGCACTGAGATGTAGAGATTTTATTTTTTTAAACTAATTTGCCACAGGTGCTCTTCTCAAGTGTTTACCAGGAGAATGTATATCTATATTTAGGCTATTAAAAAATACATCTGTAACCTCCCCCCAGATGTCATTTGCACTTTATACTCAACTAGAAGTGCTAAGCAGTCCAAGTGGACTAATAGAATGGACATAGCCAGAGGGGTTTTAACATAACTAAGGTTGTGATTCACAAGCAGGGATGGTTTAACTTTAGACAGCTGCATTGATTTCCACTCTGGCCATCCACCTACCCTTTACTCACTGGTTGCTTAGAGGTGGCTCAGTTGCTTTTACAACCACAGGCTTTCAGGGCTGCAAGGACTACAGCTCTAAACTAAACAAAAATTGGTGTCAATTTATTTTAATATAGTCTATCAACTAGAGGTTCAAGAACTACTTCACAGGTAGCAGAGCTGTCCCCTCTGGGCAGGCAAGGGAAATGCTCAGAGAAGAGCATGATCGAGAGCAGAGGAAATTACTCCAACCACCCCAAGGCAAGCCATCATTGCTGATGAATCATAGCCCTCAACGTCATATCCTGCTCTTTAATTCACAACATCTTCATCCCAAACTATGAAAAGGGATTAGAAATTAAGTGTCCAGAGGCAAAATTCTCCAGTCAGGTTGACACTAGATCCAAGCTACAAATCCTCTTTAACATAAAACGTTTAGAAAAATCAGTTTGGGGCTGCAGAAAGGACACTTGTTGGTATTTACACAATTAGATTTTATATACTTTTTATATTACAGATTTTTATATGAGATCCACTTGAGGTCTGGTGCAATTGGCACAGACCTGGCAGGCACAACCCTGTCTCCTTGCGTGTAGATCTTCTCTTTCCTACATTTTTAAGAAGTAGAGCTAATAGCAACTCTGTGTTCTAAATGCTGAGAACACCACCACACCAGGTAATGCTGAAGTGCTGCTGATCAAATCCATGCTTTTAGCTCTCCCAACAGCTTTGACCATAGCAGGTTCTTTCTCTCACTGAACAAACCACACACAAAACAAAGGAATCAAGGCAGTTCAGGTGGTAACAAGTAGAGAGAAAGATGCCATTTTCCTCACATACATGCAAAGAAAGATAACCATTTCCAGAGGATTTGCATACTCTTCCTTCAAGAAGCCAAGAGAATGCTGATATTCACAGCAAACTTTGAGCTGGACAGTATGTTGTGATTTGATTTTTTTTCTTCTTTTATTTTTTTTCTTTTCTTTTTTATTTTTTTTTTCTTTTTTTAATTTACAGATGTTCAGCAAGGGTACAGGATGAAAAACTGCTTTAGAATAGTCTTGGATACAGCTCCTTCAGACTCGATTAACACTCCCTGGTCTGAGTTTTTATTTCTTGGCAGATCTTAGAACACAAATTATTTTAAAACAAAGTAATTTTAACTCAGACTCGATTAACACTCCTTGGTCTGAGTTTTTATTTCTTGGCAGATCTTAGAACACAAATTATTTTAAAACTAAGCTCAGAGTGTACTTCTCTTGATAGCATATGTTACCTAGTATGCAATATATAATTCATAACTAATCTGTAACTACAAACTCTAATTAATATATGACATGCCATATATGATATATTGTGCTGGGAGCAGAGGGGGCAGAATATTGAATGAAAACTGTAAGGAGCCTTATGAATACGAAGTATTTCTCAAATAGATATAGACTGTGAAGTTCTACCTTTTGCTTAACTTGTAAACAGGGACTGAGCCAATTGTTCCCCTTAGATGATTTAATAAAAAATAATACTAAATGTCCATCAAAGGAGAAAGGAGGAAGAAGGGGAAAGGAAGTGAATGGTTACACAGCAGGTTAAGCTCAGATATGAAACATATAATTAATATTAAAAAAAAAAGGTGACAGTATGTAATCTCATTTAATCACAGGTCAAGTTCAGCTCACCCTGTCTAGCCAATGTACCTGAAAGTCAGATGTTGAATCCCTGGAGGCCTCTAGAGTCCCTCAAAAGCTAGTGTAGAAAGACATATGGTGACCTCGAGAAGGAAAGTCTCTCACTTTCCTCTGACGTCTTCCTTAGGGCTATATGAGTTAATTTCCAAACACATCCAACCCTTTCCATTGACTATGAAGGAAAGGAAGTCTAAAAAATTAGCGTGGATGTCACACTTCATTTTCACATGACTGAGGTATGGTGACATGGATCCTATTAGTGGTGCTCTTTCATATTTAAATTATTCTTGTCATTGTACACTTAGATTTGTAACTTTACATTTATAATTAATTCCAGGCCAATGTGACTGTTCACCTTGATAAATTACTTGCTTTCTAGAACAGCACTTTCACCACCAACAGTGCTTTCCTATGACATTTTGTTTTGGTATGGTCTTTTATTCCTTGGTACAGTGTAAAAGAGGTTTTTCAGTTCAGTAAAAGTTCAGCTCAGCTTAAGCTGGCACTTGCAATGCTATGAGAATACTTATAAGTTCTGCCCTTTTTTTTTTTTAATTTTTACTGGGAACTTCAAAATATTCACTCTGGAACTTTCTGGTAAATGCTGAAATTTGGAAAAGTTAAAGATGGAGAAAGAATCCAAATGAAATTGAAGGACTTTATATACTACCCTTTAACAAAACTTTACTGTATGAAAACTCAACTGAATTTAGTTGTTTGCTACCTGTTGTACCTGTTGCTACCTGTGCCCTCTCAAAAGCTTGCTTGGATTTTCTTTACTAAAAATATGCAAATTTGGTTAAAACAATTTTTTAAGAAATAATTCATGACAGGAGGAGGGGTAATGGGTTTAAACTGGCAGAGGGGAGATTTAGACTGAATGTTAGGAAGAAGTTCTTTGCAATGAGGGTGGTGTGGCACTGGCACAGGTTGCCCAGGGAGGTTGTGGCTGCTCCCTCCCTGGAGGTGTTCAAGGCCAGGTTGGAGGAGGCCTTGAGTGACCTGTGCTAGTGGAAGGTGTCCCTGCCTGTGGCAGGGGGTTGGAGCTAGATAATCCTTGAGGTCCCTTCCAACCTTACCATTCTGTGATTCTATGTGTGATAGGTATTAAATTCTTCTCTCCAAGAGAAATCAACAGTTTGCTTGGATTTTCTTTACTAAA